>PVJH01002735.1:0-159995 GCA_004026705.1 Nesogale talazaci | reverse complement strand
GTTTCCATGTTTATTGCCATTTTCACCAGGACTCTTTCTTTTGAATGAGGAGGGACCAGTATTTGCAACTTTGGTGGGACTCTTCAGGAGTGTTTAAGACCCTGGTCTCTACTCATAAGAGTAAGATGTAGGTATTGAATCTGGTTACCTGGAGTCAGATCAGGGACCCAGGCTGCATGACGGGGCACCCTGGGACACTGAATCCTTTATCTTCAACGTGCAAAGCAAGCTCCAGAGGCTATCAGTGAGATCCCATGCAGTAATCCCACTGTGTGAAATAGATTCTATCTCAGACACACTAGGAACCTGAGGACTTGAGCTGGAAGAGACATGGTGTCTGAGGCAGCTGAAGAATGATGCACTGTAGTTGTCAGACAAACAAAATTCTGCTACATGAATGCCCTATAAGTTTATTAAAGTACACATTACGCTGGCAAACCTGGGATGGGCATTCTGTTTTATTTTGTGAGGGTTTTTTAGAAATATGAGTGTGTATAGCAGAAGTTCTATATCCTTGGCGGCCGGTCTTCTCAAGTTTTTATTTGTTTAGTTGTTTTTTGGCAAAAGAACCCCATGATTGATGGAACTACAGGGACAGGAAGTAGAGCCAGGGTTTTTTGTGTTTGAGAACAGGGGTGCTAGGGGGTGGGTAAAGGGGCTACTATGTTAAGGAGTTCCTCAAGGGAGAGCATATTTCAAAATTGATTATGGAAGCAATTGTACAAATATCCTTGATGAAATGAAACTATGGGATGATGTGACATATGCAGTTACTCCCAAATCAGAAGAAATTAAAAGAATATATACATATACATATACGTATACATATAGATAGATGATGTTAGATAGATGATAGATAGATAGATACAAGATAGATAGATGATAGATAGATAGATGATAGATAGATGATAGATAGATAGATAGATAGATGATAGATAGATAGATAGATAGATAGATGATAGAGATAGAGATTCTGGGATTGGTTTGAGGCTCACACACAATCCTAGCTCTAACTGAAGAACAATTAGCTCTTACATCCTGGCCCTACTCAGTACTTCCCTCAGGAAGGGATCACAGAAAATACGGGTGCAGAAGCAAACTGTGCTGAAGAATGTAGATGGTGCCTGACTATTAGATAAAATAGCATCTGGAGTCTCCAGATGCCTGTCTCCAAACAAACATCCATCCGATCAAGTCCACGTGGAACAAACACACCAAGAACAGTTACCGAAAGATTGCAAACCATCTAGTCCAAAAGCAAAGCAGGGCCTAGTATCAGAGACCACACTGTGAGATTCCAGTTTGCAGAAGGCTAGGGTTGACAGTGGAACAACATGGGAAACAAGACTCTGGGAAATTCTCTCTCTGCAAGTGAGGGATGGAAGTAAAGTGTTTACTAACTACAGTGCATCAGAGAGAGAGGAAGAGAGAAGATCCAAAACATCAATCTGACTCAAACTGTTAAAACTTTGTAGTAGATCCCTGCCTCTGACACATGTTGGACCTGATCTGGTATCTAAAATCTTCTATATTTTGGGGTAGTATTGTCTTGTTTCATTTTTGTTTGTTCATATTAGGGTGTGTCTCAGAGGTGTTATGTCATTAAAGGTCACCCTCTTGAAAATGTGCTCTATGTTTTATTCCGTTATTTATTTTTTTTTTGTATAGGAAGCCCAGGATTGATGAATTTATGGGGACAACAAGTAGAATAAGTGTTTCAGGGGGAATGGGGTACAGAGGTGATGGTAAGGTAAGAGGCAGTTGATGTAGAGGAGTCCAGAAAGAGAAAGAACACTTGGAAACAGATAGTAGAAGCAGATGTACAGTTCTATTTTATGTGATTATATGAATTAATTACAATTATATATGTGTATGATACATAAATTAGCTCCCAATTAATAAAAAACTAATAATTTTGAAAAGAATATAAAAATTAAAAATAAACTTCCTAAACCAATATAATTAGCTAGCCACCATGTGTTTCTGTTGAACATTTTCTTGTCCTTTCATTTTAAAGTGTTTCAAATTGATCTGTAGTCACGATTGTACAGTACTGTGAGATATGTTTCAACTATGGAATAATATGATATATGTACTAGTTCAAAATGGTCAGACAGAAAAAAGTCTGATGGATATTGTTATCTTTGTGAAATACATTATGTGAATTGACTTTGGTGTTTCTACTATCCTGAGATACAAGCCGCAGCTTAATGGTTCATTCCCTCCAAGTGCTTAGTTATGTCTAAGAACTTTTTCATAACTTTGTCCTGCAAATGTTTGGCCATATTCATGCACATATTTGTAATAGAGGTAAATAGTCATGCAGAAATATTCTGTAAAACACACACACATATGATGCACCCCCTACTCTCTTTTCCATATCTATTCAGCAGGAGTGTATAATTTTGACATTGATTTTTATCACAGGAGTGTATCCTGGCTTGGTTCTTTGGAACTAGATTTTGTAAATGGATCTATAGCATGAAAGTAATAGCAAGTTCATAATCCAGGGGGAATGGGTATGTAGGTCAATGAAAATGCCAGTAGAAAGGCATCGGAAGCTCTTTCAAATGTTCTTATAGAAGATTTCAACTTAATACATATGCTGTCATCTGTGAGACTCCTGAAGATTCCCTGGACAACAATTCAGAAAATCACAGTGTGAAAGTGGGTCTGTTCTTTAAACCACCACAAATAGAAGATATTTTTCTATAGTGCTAGTCTCAGGAGAAAACTGGCCACTTGTTCCCTCAAAGACCACCTCTTTCATGGTACCCTAATGCTTGCCTTGCATTTTGCCCTGTAGCTTGGCATATGCTATAAGATAATTGAATGCTCACATTAACTTAGTGAGCCTCTCATTCTTTAACTTTCTCATATGTAACAACACTCACATCATGTTAGGTAACAAACTTTCTCTTGAACTATTAAACAGTGCCATTTGTTGATAAATGGTTGCTAAACATTATATTTCTTGAGCACCATTTTCTAGTTAGTTTTAAAGCAAGTCAACAAAGAGAAAACTCAAAGTGAACTAATAAATGTTCTGGTTGTATCTTTCTCTCCCACTATGCCCTTCTTTTCTTTCCACTAACACCCCTCCTCCATCATCTCTATATTTTTCCTAACTGGAATTTTAGAGATAAGAGGGAGGATCTGGCTAAAATGCAAGTCAATTAGCCCTAGTGTAGACACAGAGAAAGGAAAGCTTTGCCAAAGTTGATTTCTATTTTACCTAAAGTTGAGACAAAGGACATTCTGCAAGGTTGTCTAAGAATATTCTGGTGCAGTTTCCTGTGTGTGGTAGTACACACAACATTTTGGTACTGGGGCAGTCAGAAATGTGTTCCCTTCTCTCCAAATATGCCCATTATGTTCTGGAGACCATATGACTATGCTAAGTTATGTGGCAAAGGGGAGTAAGCCAGTAAATGAAATGAGCGCTATTATCAGTTGACCCTGACGTGGGATATTATCCTGGAATATCTACATGGGTTTAATAAAATTGCGACCAGTTCCAAGGTATTTATTCTGACCCCTGGTTCTTCTAAGTGTATCAAAGTATATATGCTTTATTGTTTTTTTTTTTGTTTTTTGGGTTTTTTTGTCTTTTTTTTTTGTGGTATCACTGCCCTGGTAGGAGTAGGAAGCCCAGTCCTGCTCCTGGAGAGCTGCTGCTCAATTTGAACTGTCAACCTGTGGGCTACAGTCCTGCACACAGTCACTATGCCACCAGGCTCAGCCCAGTATATATGCTTTATAGAAAGTTCAGTGACCAGTTTTTCAAAAGTACATATCTAGTGCTCTCATCTGGAGGTCAACTCATAGTCCAGTGAAATCCCAACAAGGAGGGAGGTGAAATGGCAGAAAATAAGATCTTTCTGTTTGTCTTGTCTTATACAAAAAGCTTGTGATCTTATGACATCAAGAAGGAGTCATAAGGTTTTGACTTGTTCAACAGGGTTGACTACACCCTTAGTTAAGGGTGTTTAATTGTTATAATCCCTATTCACCACAGATCACCTCTTGTCAATTTGATATGTTTTCACAACTTTTAACTATACTTAATCTCAAAATTAAGACAAAAGTAAAACCATCTTTGTGCCTAACATTATACAATGAACTAACATATAACTGGAATTGTTTCAGTCCCATTTAACTACTACATCTAGTTTCCTGCATGACAACAAGGAAAGCAACCAGTGTATGACAAAATGACAACCAAGTTCTTGAGAGTCAAAATAATACCGTTGAGTATGTCTTAATTTATAGACCATATCAAAAATGTAATCAATGTATTGATATCAGAAATTGAAGACCAAAATACATGCAGAATGACTTCAGGAACACCCATGAACAAAACACAAGATCGTTAAAAACCTAGGAAAGAAATGAATAAAGATGGTATTCTGAAGCAACTCTAAAACATATTGTTTGTAATCCATGTTGTATTAGCCTGGGTTGACTAGAGAAACAAATTCATTGTGTGTAAGAGAGAGTGTTATACCAAAGAACAATTATATATTGGAAAAACATGCCAGTTTAGTCTAGATCAAATCGATAAAACTGATATCAGCCCATATGTTGAATACTAGTCCATAAACTCCTCTTTAGATTCATGGGGCACATGTAATGATGTCAAATATGGGAAGCTCACAGGCTGGTAGGAGGCATCTCTTGTGGATCTAGTGGTGGTAGAAGCATCTTTAAGCTTGCACAGTTCTGCACATGGCTTCTCTACCTCTCTGAGTGTGTCTCCTCAACAGGCAAGAGAAGCTGAGAGAGAATATGCCCCACCTCTAGGAAGAAACATAGGAAGTTCTCAGAATGTTCAGGAGATGGCCCATACCCAGAGGAAGCATCATCAGGCAGTGACCTGATTAATACACTAGACTCCACCCCATCACACTTATTAGCCTTAAGTTGACAGGAGTTTAGGTAAATACCAAACATCTTGAAAGTTATGATCCTTGATTATCAACAACAAGTGTTTTCAGTCCTTTGACTTTCAGCTACACAACTCAGGAAGTATCAAAAATATGGAAAGAAGATCCAGAGTTACCATAACAAAATAAATTTGTTGGCATTCAATTATGTAATTAGGTAACATATGACCAAGAACCCATAATATTTATGTAAAAATTCCAAGTTGCATTGGTCTATCTTTAAGACATGTCTAAAGTATGTAAGACGAAGGCTCACTGTTTTTGCCTCTCAGGAGCACACTGTCTTACAAGGCAAAAGTACTTGCCCTTCGAACAGCCTAAGGTGTTTGCAATATTCTTCTTCAGCACTGTCATTCAAATGCATAAGTTCTTTTTCCTTATTCAATGTCTAGCATTCACACTGTTGAATAACAGGTTTCTAGGAATAATTGGCTGGTGGCAAAATGATATCATAGGAGTTGTATAAACCAGATGCAGGATCCAAACTCAGCACTCAAAATGAGCTAGCTTAATCATCTTGTAAATTTATACTAAGGGTAGGCCTCACTCTGAATGAAGAATCCCTTAATCATTTCATGTATATGACCAGATTAAGAAAGTCTCGTCTCACCACCACTGCTGACTACTTAAAACCTCTTCATAGAGTTGGTCACAGTATGCTAGATCACATCATGAAAGAATCCTGACCCACTCTAGTTGATATCAAGTCTAAATATCACACCCAGAAATATAAAAGAATATTTCTTTCCCAACTTATTGCAAAAGAGCCTTATTTGTGTCCATAAAAAAGAACACAGAATCTAGCAACAATATCATTAATATTGTACAGTATAAGTTTACTGACAATAACTCAAAATATTTTCAGCTACATCTTCAGGCAGCTGCCAAAATATGTGCTGGTTTTAGGGGATGAAATGGGGTGAGAGGGAGCATTATTGATATCAGATGACTCATGTCTGAAAGTAGGGAAAGCTATCAACTTGGTTTTTCTCTTGACTAGATAAAGGGATTTAATCTTATGGATCATAATAAAATTATGGATAGCATTGTGAAAAATGGGCAATCCACATTTTAATTGTGCTTGTGTAGAACCTATGCATAGACCAGCAAGCAATTACTCAAGTAGAACAAGGGTTTAACATAAAAATGTGTGTGATGGTTATTCATTCTGTAGGCTAAGCAAATAACCCAAGGGGTCAAACTATATGTAGAAAATAGTGACATCAGGTGTGGAATAAATTCATTAACAGTCTATGACATGCAGATGACACAATCTTGTCTGTTGAAAACAAAGAGGATTTAAAACACTAATGGGAATCAAAGACTGCAGTCTTCATATAGGCTTCACTCAGAATTTAAAAAGTCTCACAAATCAATCAATGAGCTACAGTATAACAGATGGAGAAGAGATTGAAGTTGTGAAGGATATCCTTTTATTTGGAACCCATTATGAAAGAACAATAAAAACAACAGGAAATGAAGCCACTTCCGTTTGGGAAAATTCCATCAAAGACCACCTGAAGGCATTCGAACGCAAAGCTCTCACTTTGAGGATTGACACACACCTGACTGAAGTCACTATAATTTCAAATGACTTTTCTGCATATGAAAGCTGACCAATTAATTGGAAGATTTAAAAAAAAAACAGCAGAGTTTTATCGTTGGTGGAGAATATTGGATATATCACAGACTCCCAGAAGAACAAATAAATACCTCTTGGACGAAGTTCAGGCAGAATGTTCTTTCTAGGGAATATTGCACATTTTGGGACATGTAATCAGGAGGGCTTTAGTGCCTAGGGAAAGACATAAAGTTAAAGGTCAGGTGAAAAGAGGGACGCACTGGAGAGAAGGAGATCTGGGTTCAACGGGCAGGGACTGCGGGGATGGCACAGGACTGAACACTGCTCTGTTCCGTGGTACACAGGGTGGCTGTGAGTCCAATCCTACTCAGAGAGAGAGAGAGAGACAGACAGACAGACAGACAGGAAGTGTAGCATTCACTTAGAAGGGCTTGATGGCACTCTCAAAACTTCTCATGGAAGTTGTCTTGCCCTTTCATCTCATTACAAGGAACCCTGAGAGTGCAGAAGTTACATACTCGGCTGCCAGCCAAAAGTGAGTGCTTCAAACCCAGCTACCTCTGTGTGAGAAAGATGTGGTAGTCTACTCCCATTAGTATCACAGTCTTGAAAACCTTATGAGATCATTTTTTTTAAAGTTTAGTTTATTTAAATAAGGATAAGACTACTTGGAAGGGTTTTTATATAGAAAATGTAGATTACAAGGTTAAGCTATCCTGTGCTGAAGCATAAAAATTTTCACAAACATTTAAGAATAGAGCACATGCAATCATATGCTGATCATTTTGAAGCTGCTACAAAATACTGAAATTCCACAGTAGTAAACAAAGGAAGCTCTGAGAGGAGTTTGATTTGGTCCACTGGCAGTTTTACTTCATGTCTGTTTACACAAGATCACTGCTACAGAGTGAGGCTATTCTAATGTACGCTAGAAGGTCTCCATGAATCAGAATAAACTCGATGGCGATAGGTGTGACTCTTCACATGGCTCTCAGATGGCACAAGCTGGTTACAACCAGCTACTACCCTTAAAGTTGGCAGTTCAAAACCACACAGTGGCTTGATGAATGAAAGGTCTGTCCCCCTGCTTCTGCAAAGGTTACAGCAGAAAAAAAATCATGTGAAGTAGTTCTAGTATGTAGCACAGGGGTCACCATGAGTAAGAAATGACTTGATGACCTGTTTCTATCGCTACAGAGTGGCTCTTTGGTTCCTTGCCCCTTTGCAACCTTAACCATGACCACCGATGGACATAGCAAAAGATTTTATTTTAGTGTAATCTAAAGAAAAAAAAAGATTCTGAATTCAAGGGTCTTATTTTAATCAGTTGATCTTTTACTAAAATAAAAAGCAATGTCATTTCAGTTTTTCATTTTTCTAAAATAAGATTGTCATGTCCCTATTTTTCTTTGTTGCAAACTCATGCATTGAGTTGTCCATGTGTGGGTGGTGGTGGTGATTGTGATAGGAATCTGCATAGATATATCACTAGTTAATTTACCCATAATTGTCTCATATTTTGTGCATTAAATTCCTTTCCATTCTTGTTGCAAGTAGTTTTTGAGAGGAGAGACCACTCTATTTCTATTTTTGATTTAACTCACTTTGTATAAGATTCTGCATATGATTTATAACTTAGTTTAAATATGTGAAGTCTTCTGAGAGAACTGCTTAGCCTGAAGATTGTGAACTTTTCGTCAAAGAAGATCAGTATTATAGGATTTGAAGGAAATTCATAGTTCTCTAGCTTCTCTTTATGTAGATAGCTACATTAATGCTCTAGACACACAATGTTTCTGCTACGCCCCTGATTTTCCAGTTCTCCTTAGAGGACATGTTCACAGCACGTTAAAATCATGAAAAGTATTTGCAGTCCATTACAATTTGTTATGTTATGTCTAGTCTAAGTCCCTTCTGATCCATTTCTAATCCACTTCTTATTCCAATCTCAAGAGCAATGTGTAAAGAAATAAAAAAAGAGCAATATGTAATCGTTCTATATCTTCTGAGACACCCTCACTTTTTGTACATGTTTTTTTTTTTTTAAAATAACCCTCCTCCAACCTGGCTATCATCAGCTCTGATCTTAATGCATGCTAAAGTGTTTTCCAGAACTGAAGAAATCCCCAACAATTATAAATATTGCTGTTCTTCCTTAGATGAATGCCAAATGCCAATTTTGGATAACACAGAGAATGCTTTATCCTAATTTGATCCGACCCACAAATCAGTCAACATGGGTTCCTGAAAGGGGGACTGGGAATGGAGAGGGCAAAGGATGCGTGAAATAAAGACAAGACAGAATTCTGATCAAGTCTCATTTATTGAGCCAAAAGGCAGGGTTCATATAGGCTAACAACAGGAAGGGGAGGTACAACTTATGGAAATGAGGGGTAGGGATAATCAGGCAATCATACACATAGCTTCAAAGAAACAGTGTGTGTGTGTGTGGGGGGGAAATGGCAGGAAGCAGTTCTCAAACAGGTCCACATGCTAATTAGGTAAGCTCAACAGGTCCACATGCTAATTAGATGAACTCCACAGGTCTGCATGCTAATTAGGTGAAGTCATGGATGCAACCATTATCTTGCCCACAATTGCCGTTAGAACACAAAAGATCAATAAAGGCATTACTGAGGGATGGGTACAGCATTCGGCTTCCCACACTAATTCAGTTGTCATCTTTAGTGAGTAAATTTATATGAAGACACTTCAGACGATGGCATCAATGTCATGGCCACATTTCATGTAATGTTATTGCAATAAATATTCATTTTATATATATGGACTCTAAACTCAGGTTTTCTAAATGCAATCACAATCAGAAAATATTTCTATCCAAACATGCTTTAGTTTATTTTCCCAACACCTGTATAAGATATCTGTGTACTTAGAGTTAAAAATCTAGTTCATGAATCCAGAGACATGTACTAGGTAACAGCATTGTAGCCTATAGCTTCCATATAGTGCAATAAACTGCTTGAGAAACTATAACGGAAGAATATTGTATGATGAAGAATTAAGGCATTTCAGCACTTCAGAATGTTCTGCTAAGTTTGGGGTTAGTAATGATGTCCTGAAAGAATTTATATTTTTTAATTTTAATGTTTTTTTAATTAGAATTTTCTCCTTTTATATACACTTTGCAATCTTAAAGAGAGGGATACAGTGGTGGTTTTCAAACAATGGTAAATATTGGCTTCAATTATCACCCACAACCTAGGTTCCTTCAAGGAAAACTGTTAGCTCTCCTAGCAATAGCACTTCTTTTTAATGAGAAGACCCCGAAGGCTTTGCAGTAATTGAAGAGGAATGAAATGTTTGTAACTATTAAAATTTACTTCTGGTTTACAAGATTTAATTAAATGTAGATTGCACCTCTTAAACTATCTGAATCAAACATTTAGATTGTCAGAAATTATTCTACTGGCAATCGTAAACTCTATTGTCTTAATATATATATATATGTATATATATGTATAACAAGCACTTTGACCACTGAAAATTATATGTCCTTTATTCTCTGCTTATACCTGCTATATTAAGAGATTATTTTTTTCCCTCAAAGAGTATTTGTCACATAAAATTGTCCAATACACTATATTAACATCAGAGTGAAGAAGCAACTACTGATGGATTCAGAATACTTGTTCCAGAAAATGCAGTAGAGTAATTGAAAGATGTGATCATCTCTCCTCACTCCCAGTTTGCATAGAAATTGTTTCAAGGGAGAAACAGGTGTAGAGTTGCTCGTCAGAGTCATCCCATAGGAAAAAGAGTCCGTAGTGACACTCTGATCCATGGGGAAATGTGGAGATGGATCGCCGTCAGACCTTGAACTTCAAATTAGTAGACAATGGCTCTGTAGATACACCAACTAATTTTCTCCCTACAGGAATAGTGTGCAGCCTGTCAGACCTATAGCAGCCATTATTTTTAATTGGAGAGAAAAATGACACAGTGAGAGTGACATGCCACACGTCCGTGGTCCAGCTTTATGCTAGGTAGGAAATAGGCTAACTAAATGGACTTTCATTTTACATTCAATTCCTTCTCACCCCAATGAGGAAGAGGTGAAGGGAGAAATGTGGAAATGTCAGACAGACTATGAGAAGGAGACTACTGGTTCTCAGCAGAGGTAATTAGGTAGACCTTTCTCAACCTCTGAGTAGGGAGTGAAGGTTCCTTCTAGGTAGCAGTGCCCTTTTGTTCAGTTTTCAAGAGCCATAGACTAGTGTATGTTCCAAAAGGGATCTCCCCCCACTGTGATGAAATATTTATCACAGTAAGACACTAGCAGTGGGACTACATGCCTTCAATTAGTCACCACAGAACATTATAATTGACTACTGGACAAATATAAATATTTTAAATGAGAGAAGCAGGTCAGAGTATGGAACTGACCAATCTTTGTTTTTCCTCATAAAATCATTGCAAAAATTATTGTGTATTGAAAAGCACCAGTACTCACCTAACTCTATTTAGAAGTTTCTAGTGGTTATCCCTTCTCTGTCTATTGGAACACATCTTAAGTCTAAGTTCTTTTTACTTTCTTTTATGGAGGAAGCAAGTCTTCTAAGATGGCAGACATGAATTTCTATGCTATCATATTTAAAGAAGTGACACAAGATAAATGTTGGTTTCATGTCCTACTTTTTCAAGGAATGCTTCTTGAAAGGTTGAGTTGTAGGTTTTATGGGTTCCACTGAGTACCCAGTACCTAGAATGGGCATCAAAGAACAAAATATCATATCATTGTGAATGAGGTACAGTGCAGAGTGGGGACTCAAAGCCAATCTGTAGGCAATGGGACCTTCCTTCACAGAAGACTCTCAGAGAAGGGAAGTGGCTGTCAGGGTTCAGTGTAGCATTGATTAAACATACACTATTCCTCTAGTTCTTAAATACTTCCTCCCTCACCCGACACACACACTATCATGATCTCAATTCTACCTTATAAATCCGACTAGACCAGAGGATGTACACTGGTACAGATAGGAGTTGGAAACAGAGGGAATCCAAGGGAGAAGATCCCTTCAGGACCAGTGGTGTGAGGGTAGTAATGGGAGGGTGGAGGGGAGGAGGGGTAGAAAGGGAGAACCGATTTCAAGAACGTGTATATATGACCTCCTCCCTGGGGTCAGGCAGCAGAGAAGTGGGTGAAGGGACATATCAGATGGTGTAAGATATGACAAAAAATAATATGTAATTAATTATCAGGGATTCAAGAGGAGGGGGGAGTGAGGGGAAAAATGAACAGCGGATCCCAGGGACTGAAGTGGAAAGCAAGTGTCTTGAGAATGATTAGGGCAACAAATGTGCAAAAGTGCTTGACACAATGGATGTGTGGTGGATTGTAATAAGATTTGTAGGAGTCCTAAATAAAATCATCTAAAAGTACAAAAAAAAGATAATTTAGTGAAATTTGACATGAGAGTTCCTTTCTTTATAATATTCTTCTCCCTTTCCTTTAGCCCTTGAATTCTCCTTCAACCACAGAAAAAAGAAACAAAAATATTATATTAGTTGAAAAGTCAAATTAACTGAAGTTAGTCTATAATATATTTATATATCTTATATATGTGTGATAGACATATATCTTACATTTATTCCCCACTTTAATTCATCAACACTTCTATCTTGCTTGCTCTGAGCAAAAAAAAAAAAAATCAAATCCGTCAAGATCCATTCAACTCTCACTCTTGGCTTCCCTCTATGTGGCAGAGTAAAGCTGCACACTACAAGGGTTTCCAAAAGCTAATTTTTCTCTTTTGGGTTGATTTTCAGACTTTTCTTCTGATTGGGCTCTATATTCAAACCCTGTTCATTGGCAGCTGAGCATGGTACCCTGCTTCACCCTCACAGGAACCTCTCTGCCCACAAAGGACAACAGATAGGATGCTCGTGAAAAGGCGTCCATCTTTCTCCTATGCAATTGAATTGCAATGGTTAGAACAATACCCACAACCATCCCTGGAAATGTGCTTTAAGCACTTCACTAGTCGACTGGAAGGTCAGTGAGTGCAAGCAGAGTAGTTTCAACATCCAGTATGCAAACCCTTCAGAAGAACAGTAGATGCATTGTGGGAACAAAAATGGCTCTCCTGACCTGTCTGGTGTCTGTGCGATTCTTGGAACAGTATATGACATTGAAGTTGAGTTGCCTTTCAAGAAGGGAATGTGCAATCTAAATACATCTCAATGAAAACAGTCTGCTAGAAGCTATGGTGTATTCTACTTAGCAAGTCACTATTGATTAAAACTGTGTGTGTATATATGCATATATATAGTATATATGCAGTAATTCATAGAGTATATAAAGTGGATCTGCACTACCAATATGTATCATCCCGAAATGGTGCAGGTTGAAATAAGCCTGCCACATTTTGCACATCCCCTGCTTATTTAAAAATGTGAAAGATTTCTATGAGTCACAAGATGAGCTCTCAGGCGCTTCACTGAAGAACAAACTCCTGTGACTGTCAGACAATCATTTATATGGCTGTTCTGTCATGCTGCTTCACTGTCTGGCCCAAAGTTCTTTATATTCATTATAGCTGAACAAGAGAGGTTTAGGGCAAATCACAATCCTTGAATTTGGGGCCACAGTCCAAGTTATCTGAGCAAAAGGATGGCCTTAAGACCTGGATAGAATTTAAATGTCAGAATTCATTGTGTATGTATATTTCCTCTGGGTGGGTGGCCCCATAATGAGTCATGCAGGGCCATGCAGAACCAGTGTAAGCCTGTTCCTAAAGATCAATGCCATGAGTGCAGTCATCCATCATCTCTAACACAGGCAGGATGCAATCAATGGTAATCCATCTCTTTCCCATTGGATAATTGATTTTTTAAAAAATTTGTGGGATTGATTTTTTTTTCATTTTAAGAAACTGTCATTTCATAATACAGTAGCTTTAAGGACTGAGAGGAGAAGGGCTTGGTTGCCTCAATAAACTTCTAATGGCACCAGATATAATCTATTGTTTGTTCAGGGTTATTTCTGGGGAGAATTCTAAAGCTTTTGTCTTTGCTATTTCCTGTGTATCTCTGCATGTTTTGCACAACATGTGCAACCCCTTTTAGATGTTTAATAAATTCTGTTTGGATTGAATAGCTTACCTAAAACTGTTTACTAATAAACATGTCTTCAATCATGGGAGTTTTCATCTTCTCAGTGGTCTTTCTAAAAATAAAACCTTTGTTGGCCCTTAAATAATTTGTATCAGAGAAAATAGCAATGGATTAAATATTTTGGGTGGGAGATAAGCATAAGTATTGCATATCTTATATAAAGATCATAATATTTCCTTTTGCCTTTATATGTCTAGCACTTAATAGTATGCTGCAAAATCATGTAATCATTCATTTAAAAAGTATAATTTTTCTATCTTCAATGTGCTAGATACTGTTCTGGGCAGTAGGTATATATTAACTTAAAAAGCAACTGAAATGAAATCGCTCCCTTATGGCATTCATATAGCAATAGGAAAAAAAGCACACTGAAGGCGGAGGATAGACCACATCTTCTAGAATGGACAGTTTCTAAAGATTATGAAATGGTCAAATTTGAGAATGAGTGGAAGTTACTCTTGCTGGTGTCACCTGGAAAGGTCTCTTGGTGGAGATACCATTCTAGAAATGGTGTAAAATATGCTGAGGTTCTAAACAGGAAATAAAAGAGACAATTGGAAAGAAAGTACAATGATGCTGACTTGGGAAGCCATTGAATCAAGTAGGACATCAAGGAACCACCTTTGCGGTGATGATATGTAAGAACTGCAAAATGAGAAGCAGCAGGATATGTAAGGGCTAGGGGGATGAGGACTCCTACTATGGGTGTCTTTGGTGCACACATGTTTGGGTGAAGAAAGTTATGACTATTTTGAAAAATATTTATATGTTCATAGAGTCAGGGAAACAATCTTGTGACCAGAATATACGCATGCCATCTCAGATGGTATCCCATTATGTCTGATGGGAAGTTGAGACAAGTCACAAACCCCTTCTCAAGGAACCTACCAAGCCTCATATCTTATGTTTGGCACACTGAAAAAAAATTGAACTTTCCTGCACCAACTTTTCTGGACACTGAAGGTATTGTTGTTGTCAAAGTTGTAAAATCAACTCTGAGTAAAACATTGTTTGAATCCGTGTGACTCTCCGTGACCCTTGATGTGTTTGAGTTAATTATTTTGACTATTGTGTCAGTCTTCCTCATTAAGGTTTGCTCTCCTTCACCTGACCCTCTAATCAGTCTGTAAGGAAAAAAAGAGAACATCCCTTATAGGAGAAAAGAGCAAAAGTTCATCTTGCTAACTTTTCACATTTCATCAGGGAAGACTAATCCCTACAAAAGAACATCATGTTTGTTCAACTGAAAAATCAAACATAAATGCTAATTGATACAAATTGTGTTTGTCAAATTGCTAACTTTCATCATGTATCAAACCTGGGCTTACATAGCAAGATTTCATATTTAGAGCTCTAAAATCTTTACAGGACCTTAATTGTACTTAATGGCATTTGACTTTTCAACATACAAGAAAGATTTTCTATGATAAGCCCTTTAAAATTGTTGCTGCTTTAGACATGAGTTCATTGTGATGCATAGTGATCCTATGTATGTACTTGAGAACAAAGCACTAGCCAGTCCCGCATCATCCTCACAGTTCTAAGGTTGGAGCTCATTGACGTCTCTGAGGTGTCAATCCATCTCCTTGTTGGTCTTACTCTTTCCCAGGGATGCCCCACTTCACCCAGTATGATGTCTTTTTCCAAGAAACATCGTCTTTCCTCATAACATGGCCAGAGTATGCAATGGACCTTCTCATCATGCCCCAACCAAAGGTGTCTTCAGGTTGTACTTCCTTCACAATAGATTTGTCTGTTGTTCTGGCAGATTATGATTACAATTTCAGTATTTTTCTTTTTCTTTTTGGCTAGATAATTGTGTCAGTCTGGGTGGACTACATGAACAAATTTCATAGACATGCATATAGACATAAGGATAAGCTTTATATACAAGAGGAACAGGACATTGAGTCCAGTCCAGTTCAAAGTCATAAGTCTGATAATAACCCATATGCCCAAAATCAGTCTAAAGTTCTCCTTCTTACTCACGAAGACACAGGTCAGTGGGTGCAGAATACCAGCGCTGGCAGGAGTCTCCACATGGCTCCTCACTTCCAGGGCTCTGGTACCAGCAACAGCAGAAGCAACTCATCGCTGGCAGAGGCCTCCATGTGGCTGCCCCAGCTTCAGAGGTCTGGCTCCATCAGGGCAAAGCCATGTGGTCTCTCCGCCGGCTCCTCCAGCTTCTCAAACACTTCCATCTTGTCTTGTCCGTGACTCATCTTCTCTGAGACTAACTCCCAACAACTGGGGGAGATAACTTCTCTTCTTCATGAGGGAAATATCCCGAGATTTCCCACAAGTCTCAGGAGAAGTTCATGCCTACATAGAGGCCTCATTGGCTACTCAATGGCTCTCAATAGCCAGATTAACAGGCTACACCCCACCCCTACATTTCAATCACAAAATTAACATAAGCACATGACTGCCACAGTCCTTGTTAATTTTATATTTTCACAAAACTCTGTAACCATATGTAAGCTTCAAATAAACAATAAAATCATGCCTATACCTAACAGGATAAAAGTAGCATGCATACAATTCAACATGTGTCACCATCATTTAAAAATAACATTCTATAAGTGAACAAAACAAACTATATCCTGTGCCTTACAACTGTAGTTACAAAATGTCTATACCTTGATCCTATAATCCTATGAATATATATTCCACTACCTATAAGAATTTGCAAGATAATCACCTCATGCCTTCATCCCCCCATTTTGGGTATCTAATTTCTATATTGCCCACTTACATCAACCCAGTGCTCTGAGAAAACAATCATATCTTTTAATGTGAAGAATCTTCATTCCATTTGGAAACTTGTGAAGTGTGCATCCATTAGCAAAGACAATCAGGACAGGCCATCCAAAAAGTCAGCAACAATATACACCAGTTCACAAATTTAAATTGCTTCTCTTCCTCTGGTCGGGTTCTGGTCAACTCAATGTGGCCTTTTCCACTTAGCCTCACCATGGCAGCCTTCCCTTTAGACCAAGGTCCCTTCACAAATTCTCAACATGCCTAGCTCTCTCATGCTATGTCATGAACTTCAGACCAGTCAATCCACTCTTGTCTCCTCTATTTTCTGTGAACCAAGTCCCACGGATGTCAGTGGCCAAATTCAACCCACCTCTCCATTGCTACCGTTCTCCTACTTCTACTTGAAGAGTAGATCCAAGTGGAAACCTAGCAAGCATTTCAGTCTGCCACAGTTTCCTTTAACATTCAGTTCCAGAGAGGAGCTATTTTCATGGTTCCAGATTCCGTAGCTTCTGAAAATAATCACTAGTCAGGATTTTCCAAGGAAAGAGAATTTATGCTTCTTTACCGGTCAGTTTGACCTTCTCTTAGAATACAAGAATTTTGAGTACTCCAAAAGACTGGGTGGTGCTAATTTCTTCAGAGAAGTCTTTCTACGTGTGGCCTAACCCCATCTAAACACAAGGTGGGGTTAATCTCTTCAGAGAAATCTTTGACGCTAAGTCCTAAACCCTCTAGAGGTCAATGCTTGGCTTGAGGTAACTGGATTTGAAAACTCTCTTGATACTTCCCAAAAAACATTTCTATGCATCCTTATATTTACAATAAGAGGCATAAGAAATCAGTACAAATAGCATAGTCAGAAATTAAACTTAATTCTCAAAACAGTCAAGGTCAATACTTATTAAGGTTATCTATATCTTTATCTAAAACTACTGTTTACACAAAAACATTGAATTAGTTCCCTGGACGCATCAAAACAGATCCATGCTTTAGGTCAGGTAAATCATTTTTACCTTTTTAATCATTGTCCCTGAACAGAACAGGCTTCAGACACTCAAATGATGGTCCCCACACCTGAGCTCAAGATATACATTAACAGTATCCATTTTATATAGGAACAACCAAAGACAGCATCCAAACAAAATAATCAAAACTTCAATCTCCCATACTGCTTCCAGAAAATAACTCAGTAAACTGCAAGGATATATCTGACTTCTGACTAGCCAAAGCAGAAACACTACCATGAAACAAAAGTCAAACAAGCATCTACTTTCCATCTTATGATTTGTTCCTCGAGTACCCCACTCCTAAGGTACCATAATGTGTTAGTCCAGGTGAATTAGAAGAACAAATTTCATAGACACACATATAGAATTAAGGATAAGCTTTATATACAAGAGGAACAGGACATTGAGCCCAGTCCAGTTCAAAGTCATAGGTCCGATATTAACCCACATGCCCGAAATCAGTCTAAAAGTCTCCTTCCAACTCACGAAGACACAGGTCAGTGGGTGCAGAATCCCGGTGCTGGCAGGGGTCTCCACATGGCTTCTCGCTTCCAGGGCTCAGGATCCATCAACAGCAGAAGCAACTCATTGCTGGCAGAGGTCTTCCCGTGGCTGCCCCAGCTTCAGAGGTCTGGCTCCATCAGGGTAAAGCCGTGTAGTCTCTCTGCCGGTCCCTCCACCTTCTCAGGTGCTGCCATCTTGTCTTGTCTGTGATTCATTGTCTCTGAGAACTAACTCTCAACAACAGAGAGATAGCTTCTCTTCTTCATGAGGAAAATATTGCGAGATTTCCCAGAAGTCTCAGGAGAAAGCCATGCCCACATAGAGGCTTCATTGGCTACTCAATGGCTCTCTCCAGATTAACAGGCCAGACTCCACCCCTACATTTCAATCACAAAATTAACATAAGCACATTACTGCCACAATAATAATTCAGTCGTTCCACTTATTGTCTGGTCTTTCTTACTTAATGTAAAGCTTTCACATGCATATCAGATGATTAATAATATCTTGATTTACTCAAGAACAAAGTGGCATATTTCTTTTTACCATTTCTGAAAGGTTTTGTACAGACTTGTCCACACTGCTTTATTTTTTTTTTGAACTACTTCTTCGTCGAACATTTATCTTGCATCCAAATAAAATGAAATATTTGACAACCTCAATCTTTTCTTCATGTTTCACAATGTTGTCGGTTGGGTCATTTGTGAGTATTTTTTTGTTTTTTTATTGACATTGAACTTTAATCTATAGCAAAGGCTGTAGTCTTGAATTATCATCAGTAACTGCTCAAGTTCTAATGCCTCTCAGCAAGGGACATTATGTCATTTGCATATCACAGGTTGTGCCCACATATGCATATCAGTGAGTCTTCCTCCAATCCTGTTGCCACAATATCCTTCACATAATGCAGCTTCTCTGAGCACTAACTCAGCATGCAGATTGAGTAAACAGGATAAAAGAACACATTTCTAACATTGCTATTGATTGTAAATTATGCAGAATTTTCTTACTCTGTTCCAAAGACTGCCTCTTGATCTACTTATAAATTTCCCATGAGCACAATTTTGCATGCTGGAATTTCCATTCTTCACAATGTCATCAATAATTTATTATTATCCTAGCTGTAAAATTCCTTGCCATGATCCATAATAACTCTCTTCTAAACAATTTCTGCACTCAGTCAATATCCATGCTGTTATTTACTCAGTCATCTCTTTTGAATCTCACTTGGATTTCTGGTAGCTTGCTGCCAATCTTTCTTGAATCATCTTCATCAAAATTTTATTTGTGAGATTAATGAAATTGCATTATATTTTATACATTCTGTTGTGTGTCCTTTCTTTGGAATGAGGACAAATATGAATCTCTTCAAGTTCAATCATACTCATTAGAGTTGTGCAATCATCACCCCAAGTCCTTGAGACTTTAATTTTTAATTTTTTTTTCAGATTAGAGCTATGCTGAGTATGGTCTTCCCTCTGTTTTTCTAACTCCAGGTCTGTGTACATTTCTTTATAATCTTTTGTTCTGTCTTTATGAGTATTGTCTGAATTTTTCTGTTCAGCTTTCATACTTGTGTTTTAATTGGTTACTTCATTGCAGTTCAATCACTTATTTCATTTGCCTTGCTAGTCTGTGTTCAAAACCATGCCACAGTGTCTCTCTGACACCCATTTTGCTGTCTTCTTATTTCTTGTCTTTTAGATCACTTTTTGCTTTCTTCATGCATGATGTTCTTGATATTATACCATAGCAATCACAGTCTTCAATCAATAATGTTGGATGCATCTGATCTGTTCTTTAGAAGGTCTCTGAATTTAGAAAACTCAAGGTTTTATGTTTTTTTGGCTCTTGAGGATTTATATGAATTTTCTTCAATTCAAGCAGCATTAATGTATGAACAATTGATGTTTATTCCACAATTGGGCTTGGTCTTTTGGCTGATGGTAGCATCTCCATTGCTTCTTCCCACAGGTAGCCTCAGTTGAATTCCTATGTAATCCATTTAGAAAGAACTCAGTGCATAGTTGCTGCTTATGCTGTGCTGAGACATTTGCAGTGATGATGTCACTGGTTTTGCACCATTCTATCATGTTATCTTAATCTCCTGTCTCCTTTCTATCATTAAAGCCATATTTATATCCTTCTTATTTGTTTTCAACTATTATGCTCCAATTATCAATGAACACTAATACCTCTTGGTTGTATATTTTGTCAATATCAATACTGAATGAGTTGATAAAACTTTCACTTTTTCATAATTGACTTCAGTGGCTTATGCATATATGGGAGTAATAGTTGAATTAATTAGCCTACTTGTAGTCATACATGCACGATATATAGCATTGCATTCCAAGATAGACCTTGAAATGCTCTCTTGGATGATGAATCTGATGGCATTTATTTTGAATTTCATATGCCCAGCTTAGGAAATCATTTTATTATCCAATTCAAAACAGTCAATACAGGTCTATTCCAGAGCACTAATAGCTAGTGTATTGATCTCATAAGCTCAACGTCAAGTTTAATGACTACCAATTTCTTGGACTCACATCTTGCAGATTCCATTTTACTATTATCAATGGATCCTTCCAGTTATTTTTTTCTTTCTCCTTCCCCTCATTTTGAATGACCCTTCTTTAGTAAATGAATCTTCAGAAATCTTTCCTTTATCCAACTCTTTGAAACTGTTGTCAAGCTGTCATCAAGCAACTCTTGATTAAGAGCCACATTTTCAGGGTCCTCCTATCTGAGGAGCTCATATTTGGTATTCTATTAACAATATCTGACTGCTATTCATAAAATTTCCAGCTCCCAATTCCTCAGAAGTAGACCACCTTCTTCTTTCCTATATAATCATAGTTTTGAAGCTTCATTGAGACCTGTACACCATGGTAACACTACTGTTGCCATAACTTCACACACCATAGCAATATGCTAGTTACCACAGAACTACAAACAGACAGGTAAATGAGGACTTTAAAAAATATAAAGAAAAGGAAATTAGGAGACACTATTGGTCTGAAGTTTGTCTTTCTGAGTAAGGTTTTAGACTGAGATATTTAACTTCATAACACTTGGGGAAGTATTCTTATCCCCTCCCTTTAATGAAAAATGTTTGGGTTTGATTAATTTTATTATTCCATAAAAATTTTCTGAAATTCACTTAGAAAACTCTCTGATTCTGGAAAACTGGTTTTAATCCTTTCAATTTAATTCCAATAGTAGTCATAAATCAAATCATATTTTCAGTTTCAGATTGTGTCAGTTTTGACAAACTGTAATTAAAAGTGTATTTTTGTTTAACTTCCACTTTTATTTGTATAAACATGTTCACCAAAGTCCCTTGCCATTCTTATGACTCTAAGGTAAGTAGTGATATCTATTTTATGACTCTATTTTATAGATATTTTCATTGAATTCCTTGGAATATGGGTGCTGCAAGCTAGAAAGTCATGGTCCAACATGACCAGTCTACCATACCAAGACATAAGAGTATATTTGTCCTTAGTGTCATGTCATGCCTATATTATTTTTTATTGTGATCAATTAATTCAAGGTGACTGTATTGGTTAACAATTAGGTTGACTAGTTGACAATTAGGTTGGCTAATAGTTTGCTTAATTCTTTTATACCCTTACTGATTTCCTAAAATTATTGAAGAAAAGGTGTTAAAATCTCCACTTAAATGACTGCCGAATATTTCTTACTTTTGTGTGGGTGTACACTTAGAACACTGTCTTTAGTTCATTACATATGCATTATACTTAAGGCTTTTTTAATATAGATTTTATTGGGGGTTCTTACAACATTCAATATATCATTCATATTAAGCATATTTGTACACATCTTGCCACATTCATCTACATTATCTACTTGAACCCCTCCAGCATAAGCTCCTCTTCCCCTCTTTCCTCCAGTTCTTTATTTTTTTTAATTTCAATTCCCCATATTTTCCCTTCCCCATTCTCCTACCCCAAGAACTCCCAATAATTTATAAATTGTTATTACCTCATCATATCTTACACTTAGGACATTTTTTTTTAAATCAACACTTTGTCATTACTAATCATTCCCTGTGATATAGTGATTTTACATTGGGCAGCCAATCACAATGTCACCAGTTCTAAACCACAAGCCACTGTGAGAGAGAAAGATGAAACCTTACTTTCAGAGAGTCACTTTCTGGGAAACTCACAGGGGCAGGTTTACAATTTTCAGTAGGGTCATTGTGAGTCAGAATTGACTAACTTTCGGTGAGTTTGACTTTTGCTTTTCACTGATAATATGCCTTCTTTTGACATGTAATTTGCCTGAAAAATATTTTTCATTAAAATTATATTTATTTCTTTGTCTTCTTTAAATATATAATTATGTAGAATACTTCTCTTTTTTAAACAAAATATAGAGTGTTTCTTTTTGAGACACAATTTTGTCTTACTTAAAAAATTCATTCAGCTCATCTCCTATCATTGAAGACTTTAGTCCATTCATATCTAGTGCAATAGCTCTTACAGTACATCTACTAACTTACTATTTATTTTCTCTTTGATGCCCTGAGTAATTTTGGATGTTTTTATCATATCCTTTTTTTATGAGACTCAACTTAATATTTTAGGATTCCATTAAATTTTCCCAATACCTCTAAGTTACACATTTTAATGTATCAAATATTCCTCTAGAGATTACATCTTCCTTTACTTAAAAAAGCAAACTATATTTAGATTCTGTACCACTTAAAGAATCACATAAGTCTACAACAGTACAATTAATTTTGCATTTCCTTCTTGCCATTTCACTGGCTTTCATTTCACTGTATGAATTACTAAAAACATTATAAATCTTAATGATATTGCCATTGTTATATGCAATTGATATAATTCCAGCTCATAGAAACCCAAAGTACAAGAGAAATAGTTTTTGTCTGTGAAGCCATTGTTGCAGTCACCGTATCTGTCCAATATGCCAGGCTTCTTCCTCTTCATCACTGCCCCTCCACTTTACCAAACAAGATATAATTTTCCAGATAATGATCTCCCCTAATATATTATATTGTTATTAATTTTGTTTTTGGACAGTTATTTTTTTATATTAAACAATACAACAGGATATAGTTTTGAATTTTCTATCATGTTTTCTTCTTTCCCAGACTCTTATTTTTTCATGTAAATTAAAGCTGTTATATTTACGTTGAAAATGTAATTCAGAAAATGTTAATTCAACTCCAACTTAAATTATCAGTGTAATTCAAATATGATCGCAGGCCCTGGGAAAGGACATTGGTTTAAGTAAAGTAGAAGGTCCTTTTGCACACTTTCTTGAGTATTTCTTATCATAAATATTTCATTTTCATTTTGAAGCATCAGAGATATCCACATATACAATTCTGGATCCCCAGCATGCTTCTCACTATGTAATAAGTTAAGATGTCTTATATCATATTTTGACCTTCATAGTTTCTACAGAGTACTTAATCATTTTATACATTGTTATTTAATCTACATATTGTATTCAATGTGTCACTTAAATCTGACTTTTTGTTTAATATTTTCTCTATATCCTTAATTTTCAGCAATTTGACTAAAGTGTTCTTTGAGAATATCTTTATCGATTGGGCCTTATAGATGTCAATTACTTAACTACTTTTTCCTTTCCTTTTTAGAACTTAAGTACACATACTATATATGAAGGGGTATCCTTAGAAAAAATGAAATTGCTGTGGGCAGAGTAGAGCTTTCACAGTACACATTTTTCCTTCTGGGGAGCATGGGACACTTAATCGTGGATCCATTTCTTGATAATATTTGCACTAATAAACTTTGTCTTTTGAGAATATCAGCTTAATGCCTAATGGGTACAATGTGTTTGTTCCACTTTGTCTAGACTGAATATTCTAGCACAGGTCAGTATTGCATGACTTGAAGCATCTCATTCCCTTCTTCAGCATTTTAACATCTGATCTTTTGGATTTTAAAAAGTCATCTACTTGTGATAGGTAGATTTGTTGTGCCAACATGGCCAATGAACACATGTGAGATTAATTGAAGGGCAGATATTAAAAGTTTTTTGGGGGGGAGGGGAGGGGCATCACTGCCCCCTGATGGGAGTGGGAGACCCAGCCTTGCTCCTGGAGAGCTGCTGCTGGATTTGAACAGCCAACCCCGTGGGCCACACTTTTGCACACAACCACTGCACCACCGGGGCTCAGCAATAAGGGCAGATATTTAAATGGGTCAGAGAGCCTCACTTTTCTCTCTCTTGCTCTCTCTTGGATATTTGGACCAGCTGAGTGCCTTCCTTGTCCAGTGCCCTGATTTACCAGCTACACTACCCATGGCACAACTAATCTGTAAACTGTGTTGCTGTGAATTGCAGTTCCTTCAAGCCCTGCTTTTCATGCTACTGGAATATACATCTCTTGATCTGAGGACTATCAGACCCCATCGTCCGACTGACTGTTGCTGACCTGTCTTGCTGTTGGCTGCCTGTGACCAGGTAGCTTGAATTACTTTACAGAGGACTTCCCTGCAACCCTCAAGACTCAAAGGACTGCCAGTGTATTAGCTGTCTCATGGAAGTGAGATGCACTGATCCATTTGTACTGCTTTATAGATTAGTTAACTTTCTATTTCTTATGTTAGATATCTTTCCATCTACATATATATAATTATTAGTGTCCTGGTTTTGTTGCTCTAGAAAATCCTGTTTGACACACTATTTCTCAGCTAAAGACTCGCATATTTGTCAATCCCCAAGAGTTGTTTTCTCTGATACTGAACCCTGCAATTTGCATGTGCCTACACATTCCTGAGCTCTAATTTCCACTTCCTCACGTCATATACTCCTTCAATTCCATGTGTCTATGACCTAGAAAGTGTCATAAAAAAGAAAGTTGTATTTCCTCCTCAAGGGTTTCCATGAATCAGAATCAAGAAGAAAGCAATTAGCAAGAATAACAGCTAAGCAATGTGTTGCCATTGCTTAAAAAAGCTATTTCATATATTATATCTGTCCTATAGCTATTCACAGAGAGGATAAGTGATATATCAGTTATTTCATAATGATCAAAATCAATCATCTCTAAAAATACATAATTTTATTTGCACTCTCTGTGTTGATCTTTTATAGTTCGGTTCATATTTAACTTTAAAGTGTCCATGTTGTTACTATTACTTTATTGATTATATAAATTTACTCTAGCTTATCTTGTTACATTGATTTATTATTATTATTTATCTTATAAAATTAATTACTTCTGTAGTATATCCCCAAAAAATCTATTCTAGACTCATACTACAGTAAATCTTGTGCAAATGTACATAGGAAGACATGTAAAATGATAGTTATATATTTATAATAGTATTGTGGCAAAGGGTGAATGTATTGGAAATAATCTAAATCCACATATAGAAATAGATAAGCAATTGCCAATAGACTTAGAAAATTGAACAATATAGAACAATGAAAATGAGTTACAGTGACCCACATTGACAAGTATGAGTCTGTGATTACAGTGTTCATGGGGAAAACATCATGGAAATGTCAAATATTTCATTATGTTAGAGTTAATGAAAAAATGATGAAGTCAAATATAGGCAGTCTCTGGATAAGAAAGGAACACTCTCTCTAAATGTGTCTTTATTTCGAATATGTATGTAAGTTAGAGGACATGGGAATGGCTTATATCAAGTCATACAATGTTGAGGTAAGATAGCTGAAGATTTGCACCACCAAGAAAACAGACATAGAAGTCATGTCTCAAGCACTGAGTCAAGTGGGCTGCCAATAAACTACAGACAATCCTGAAGAGAAAACAAATCTTCATGAAAAATGTAATGATAATGCACAAAGTAAACTTCAAACAAATCCATTTTAAACAATTAAGAATTCCATGTAAATGGAATCACAATTTTTGCCTGGAATGTTTCAGACTCAAAGAACAAGGACATGCTTGGATAAAAGTCATAGATTTTGAATCATAAGTGTTCAGGAAATAAATTCTCATTGCTACTCATGAATATATAACTTCACAACTTTTAATATTTATATTTTCTAATATTTAATTTTTATTAAATTGATATGATTGCCTTGGTTTGATCATTCATATATATCTTTGTGTGTGAAATTTCCAAAAATCATTCACCAAGTAGTTTTTTGATAATAGATTCAGTAGAATCAATTGTCATATTCTGGTGGCACAATGACTAAACATGTAGCTATTAACTGGAAGAACATCAGTTTAAATCCACCTGATGTCTTTGTAGTAAGTGTGTGTATGGGGAGGGGGGAGGTCATCTCTTAAAGATTAGCTCCAAATGAGTAAACAACAAATGTTAAAACATACAAACAAAACTCTGCCATTAATTGATTCTGAAACAGTAGGACCAAATAAGACAAGAGAATACTGCACTTCTAGGTTTCCCAAGCTGGAAAATGTTATGGGAGAATAAAGCTTTATATTTCTCAAAAAAAAAAACCCCAAAAAACGGCAAATAGGTCTTAACTATTAACTTGAGATTAGCAGCCTAATTTCTATTCCATTATGCCAGACTAGTTCCCTTTCTCAGAAACTAGAGCCAGTAAATCCATATGCGGTAGTTCTGTTCTGCCCTATAGGAATCAAAATGTTGGGCCTCAACTACAACAGAGGGATATATTCAATGCCAATATATTACAGACAACAAATAGGTGCATGTAATGCAACAGTTATTCAGAAATGTATTGGTCCTAATTTATATTTTCCTTGGAGAAGACAAATTTTTCCAAAGCAATCAGATCTTTGCCCCTCAAATTCTTCAAGTATTTTAGCATTTCTATGTTTTGAAATGCATTAGAAGCCTCAAGAACTGTAAGACATGCTCTGATATGCTAAGCAATATGTAGTTTATGTTGCTAGGCTCCAGAGTTCATTCAGAACCATGCTTCTAGCCTCAAGCCAACCAGGTATTTTATCACCTAACAGGTCTATGTATGATCTTCATCCTTCACAACACACACCTATCTAAATACATAATACGTACTAAAAATTAAATAAGTATTCACAGTTCTTTGAGCTCATGATGGGAGGGGTATAACGTAGCAACCACAAAAATGCTGAACATATCCATAAATAAGTATAGCTCACCAGTAAACTCAAATGAATACTAGTGGATTGATATTTAGAGGCATTTCTAAGTCCAATCATGAACTGTAAACATAGTCCATAGTCGATAAAATTCCAAAAGCTTAGAAAACCTAAGTGTACCCAATTCTCTTCAGCCTACTTTTCCATCTCCAACACACTTCAGATTCCCTAAATTCTTCTTGGCTTCAAACTTTCTGTAGTGTCATCAACTCCGTATCTATACTTACTCCGTTCCTCAGAAGTAGGAATGTGAACCATTTCTACTATTCCACAAATTGCTTTAGGTGATGCTGTATGCATGTCTTCTGTTACCTACACTGAAAATGACCTTGCTTCTATCTCAGCCTCTCTCAGACATCCAGAAGGGCATGCATGTCCTGTGGCTTGGAGCAGTAAAAGAGAACAAAGACTGGTTCTTAACCTTAGGCAAATAGTGACCATGTGGATAAAGTCAGAGTAGACACTACTAATTAAATTATATCTAACAGTACAGATAATAGTGTCCTTTGTTTACCAGGGAGAATATCTTGACAGGAGATAATTTTAAAAAAACATTTCATCACTGCCTGGCTGCACTCTGACTAGTCTGTCTCCTTCCTGTGGTTCCCCTGTAAGGGGGTGGCCAATTACCCACCAGCGGGCCTTAGGTCCCCACCCTGCCCTTCCCCTCACTTGTAATGAAGTAATTCCTGTTCTTTGATGCTCGATATCTGCTCCCTTTGGGCCCTCTTGATCACACTTGAGGGTGTGTTTCTTCCCTGTGGACTTTGCTGTCTCCATGCTGAATGGCAACTCAGTTATCTTCAAGTCTTTGAGACTCTAGACATTCAGTCATATGGTAGCTGGACACCATCTTTTTGTTTGCCTCTGTATCCATTTGTCTTCAGTGATATCGGGAGTTAATTGGTCCATTGATTTTGACTTTTGTTCTTTGATGCCTGCTGCCTGATTGTTTCAGCACCTCATGATCGCACAGGCAAGTGAGCTTCTTTTATGGTGGGTTTTGTTGCTCCTGAGCTAGATGGCTGCTTGTTTATGCTCAATCCTTTAAGACCCCAGATGCTATATCTTTTCATAGCTGGGCGCCATCAGCTTTCTTCACCATTCTTGTTCATGCTCCCACATGTCCTCAGTGGGCACCTTGGGGTGTGTGAACACATTAATATGTGTTTTCCCCTTCCCCCAATTTGATGTCTATTGCCTAGACCTTTCACCACCATGTAACCATGCTGGCTGTTGTGCTTCTTCTGTGTGGGTGTGGTCTCTTCTCAAGTGGATGGTCTATTGTTTATCTTTAGGCTTTTAAGATTCCTGGTGATATATCCTTTGATGCCTGATCACCATTGTCTTTCTTCACCACATTTGCTTATACACCCATTTTACTTCAGTGATCATGTTGGGCCAGTGAACCTCGAGGAATACCAGATTCAGAGAACAAAGTGTTCTTGCATTGAGGGAGCACCAGGGTGAGGGCCCAAGGTCCACCTGCTGCCCTAATATATGGCCTATAGAAATGTTCTTAAAGTTATCCCCACCTTATAACAGATAGTTGTATTTATGAGGTCTCCCTAATCCCCAACCATCGTGATCCCAACTCTACCTTGCACATCTGGATGGACTGGAGAAGGTACACTAGTGGAGAGGGGGGCTGGAGATATGGGGAAATCAGGATGGATGAGCCCCCTTGGGCCAGTGGTTAGAATGGAACTACTAGATGGGTGGAGAGAAGATGGGGTAGAGACAGAACCAGCTGCAAGGATCTACATATGACCTATCTGGAGGACGGGCATGGGGGAGTGAGCTGAGGGAGATGTCGGGCAGGGTAACATATGACAGAACAATAATAATTTATAAAGTATTGAGGGTTGATGGGAGAGAGCAGGGGAACAGGGGACGGGTTGGAGGAACCCACACCAGGGGCTGGGGGAATGAGTGGATGTTTGGAGAATGATGACGGCAGCGGACGTGTGAGGGTTCTTGTCACAGTATGTTTATCTACATATTGGAAAAATGATGTACAAGCCCCCAATAAAATGATTTTTAATTAAAAAAGAAGGATATGAGAGTCTGAGCTCTTCAGAAGGAATACTTTAAGGCAGTTTTTATTTATTTTTTTTTGTTTCTTTTTTGGGGCATCACTGCCCTCTGATGGGAGTGGGAAGGCCCAGCCTTGCTCCTGAGAGCTGCTGCTGGATTTGAACTGCCAAGCCAGTGGGCTGTAGTCCCACACGCAACCACTACACCATCGGGGCTCAGCCCTTTAAGACAGTTTTTAAATGCTTGAGTCTTGAAAACAGCTTCAAAATGTATTTTTTTCCAATGGAGAAGCTGATACCAAAGGCTCAAGTAAAAAGAAAATGTTTGAGAATGATGATGGCAATATATGTAGAAGTGTGCTTGACACAATGGATGGATGCATACTTTGTGATAAGAGTTGTATGAGCCCCCAATAAAATGATCTAAAAATCTAAAAAAAAATAAATAAAAAAAATATTTCATTAGATCTTGCAGGTATTATTTTATATTAGATAGCATATATACATATATATATGTATATATATGAGAGATTAAGGCTGACAATAAAGAAGTTAAGTACAAAACAAAAAAAAAAGCCAGAGCTTAATGCATCAGGGGCCTATAATGTAAGAATTTTGATCTAGGCAGCAACATGATAATTATGCGACCCCAAAATTGCAATATTCAGCAAATAGCCATGATTTCAATAAAAACTGATTTTTTTTCATTTATTTTTTATTACATTGGTAATGTTATTTTAAAATCTTGAATCAAGGGAATTTGAATAATTGCCTTTGGTCTATTTTCTCAGAGTCTACTTTTCATTTGCCTCCAGGTCAGCTTTGTTGTGCTGCTCTTAATGGTGTGCTTCCATGTGTCCCATAAACATATGTAGCAGACACTTAGCCTTTCGTATTCTTTGTTCTAACCACTGGGAGTTGGAGGGGGTGGGGAGAGTTGGAAGACAAAGCTGTTCGTTTTATAAGATAACTCTATCTAATTCTTCAGTATTTTGTTTAGAGAGAGACTTTTACACATGCACAAAGAGTGCTGATTGAATTTCCATCTGGTAAGTCTTTAGAATTGATATCTAATTTCTTTCCACTGCTGGTGGAGCTGCTGAGACACCTTGGGGACTATTTGTATATCGTCGTTGCTGCAGGACATGGAAAATTCTGTGCGCTGCTTTCCATACATGTTTGATCACAGCTGGTTCTGGTTTGTGTGTTTTTGGGTTTTCCAATGCAATTACCACCTACTTCATCTACCGAATGGATATGCCTCTTTCCATTTCAATAGAATTCTTTCCTGCCAGGATTTGGGATGTAAATTCACTGATTAAAAATATAATTAAAAGTGTCGAGATAGATGTAAGGAAACTCAGAAAGCTCAGAAAGACAGACTGCAGTGCCATTTTTTTTCCTCAAGCAGGAAATCATTTTTTTAAGTCTTTCTTTTCTTCCTATGTTCAAGATGTTATTAGACTCCTTTGTCCCTTGTGAGTGTCTGTACTTTTGTCTCAAGTGTTTCCTTGGAGAGAATCATTATTTCCCTTTTCTAAGGAAAGCATTCTCCTACCAAGAACATGGTGTGTTCTTCCTGTACCTGACAGATCCATCCTATTCCTGCTAGATCAATAGAGGCAGGCCTCGGTCTTGCAGGCACAGTGGCGTTTGTTCGATTTTAGTAATTCTCAGATTGACTGCCCACGGATGCACTGGGGAGGAGCCAATTACCCCGTACCGCCACTGGCCTGCCAGTGCTGAATGCAATTATTGAAAGAGAGGTGTACACCAAGTGATGGCACCCAGAAGGAATAGTTTTTTTTCATCATTACAGTATCAATAAAACCAGCTGTTACTTATCAGTTTCTAAATGAAGGCTTGCGTCACTTTACTGGAAATATAAGCAAAAGGCATAGCCACTGAGAAAGAAAGTCTATATCTTCCATGTAAGCTAGCAAGGTATTCCATCTCTTTACTCTCCCCTAGATTGACGACACTGCTGGCAGGAAATTAAATAAAACTCAAATCTAATGCCTTTTCCAAGGCTATGAAAATAACACCTGTAAATGGAATGATGGATGGGTTCTTGGGACACATTCTGTATTGCTTCCTGACATGCATGCTTCCAACACAAGCAATTATAAGCAATATGGTTTCTAAGCTAGCAATGGTCTTATCTTTCCTTTAATAATATGATATAATATGCACTTTGTAAAATACATTTGACTCCCACAATCTCAGGTTTACAAATACATGTTCCAGTTAAATATAAAAACACACAAAATAAACTCTTTTAAAATGAAGAAGTGCTATCTTATATTGTAGGGTCACTAACACAATGCGTGTTTGAATTAGAGATTCTAACTCAAAAAGTTCTCTTTGTCTACCCTGTGGGCAAAATCCTGTCTCAGTTGTTCTAACACCCTTCTTGACATTGTCTCGTGTCCTCCACACATCATGTATATTCCCCTATATTGATGTGTGCTTCCCGTGTCTCATCTGCTCTTTTTAAAAGTCTAGGTTTAATACATACTCCATCCTGATAAGCCTTATACCCAAATGGAGCTACATATACAGGGATAGGGATTAATGATTATATGTGTGTGTGTGTGTGTGTGTGTATATTTTTTGCAGGGACACACATATACCAAACCTGGTTATATACCATTCTGCTTGATTCACTCTATTCAAGTCCAAATTCAGTAAGGCATAGTGCTGTCTTTCTCCTCCTAGGAAGGAGTGGAGTGCAAGAGAAAGCAATGGAGAAAGATCCAGGAGGTTGCTACCGGTACTTCTGAACAGTGATTTGATTTTTGTAGACGTGACTGTGAGTGTGTGTGTGTGTGTGTGTGTGTGTGTGTGAGAGAGAGAGAGAGAGAGATAAAGAGAGAGATATTGTTAAAGGAAGGACGTAAGGTATGGAATGTGTTATTAAGAAGTGAGAGTTATGTGGGGCACGATGTCATCATTTAGGTCTCATCATGGATTCTAGCAAATACCTCTGCTTTGGATGACATCAAGTTTGGAAGCTAGAGAGACACGGAACACTTTTTCCTTGCTGGTGTGGTGTGCTTCTTTTACCAGGCATCATTAGAAGTTCTAGGTTGGCTGGCTATGGATGAAGGAAGCCATGGTACATTAAAAAAATCATAAGAAATAAACACAAAGACCATGGTGGAATATAGAGAAGAAATGTTTCAGCACAAGAAATTCTGCAAGCAGCATTTGCTTTCCATTATGTTCCCAACCCTGCTTCACACTTTGCTGGATCTCTCACCGGGTCAAGAAAATACTGTGTTAAATCTAAATTTTACATTTTTATATCATCTGGAAATGATTTGCAGAAGGACTAACAATGGCTTTATGAAAAGTCCAGTCTAGAAATAAGAGAATAGTCATTTTTGTTTAAGTTAATGGAAAGTGTAATTCTAGAAAATTTAAAGTTTCTGTCTGATGACAGTGTGGCCCTGTTAACCACCAGGTTAATGACTCAAACTCACAAACCACTCTGTCACAGAAAAAGGAGGTTATCATGCCCTTTGAAGAGTTCTATCTCCGAAACCCTACATAAGTGCTCTATGCTCAGAATCCACTTGATAGCAATGGATATGTTTTATTTTTTGGTTTAAGACTTCAAGTGAAATCAGTTGATAATGTGAAAAAAACTTAAGCTAAATTTTATTTTCATACTTTAACAAATAATACATCCTAGGTAGGTTAAGAGAACATTGGAAAATATCGATCATTGTTTAATACTGAGGGAAGAAATAGTTTGTAGATATGAACACTTAAGATAGACCACCTTGGAAAACATTGATAACTACAACTACCTAATCATAATTGAAAAATAAATCTATTCTTTGTCTTACTTCCAAAAAGGGGAAACTTATTAGATGAACAAAAATTAATTTATTATCTGAATATGTCAAGTACTTTTCCAAGCACACAAATGAAAAACTCAGAGCAGAAATAAGAATGGTTTGTAAGCGCACAGACTCTTTTCCAATTTGGCATACAAAAAAATGCAGCCCTAGTTGCTCAGTGGTTAAGCATTCAGCAGCTACTAAGGTTAGTGGTTCCAAAGCATAGACGCTCTCTGGGAGAGAGAGTGGGCAGGGTGTTTCCATAGAGAGCATGTACTTAAACACCCAATAGATAGATATACATTGGCCAATAGGCAGTTGACATGATGGCAATAGGTTAATTAGAGAAAAGAATATTAAAAGAATGTAATAACTCATCTCTCAAAGAGGAAAAGATAGTATTATAGTGAGGCTGTGAAGAGTGGTAGGGGAACAGTCCTGTGAGGTTCTATCAGGACTCCTAGCTGGGAAATGATGTAGTCATCTGATGAAGGGGAATTTTGTAGCAAGCCTTTATCAAGGTATAATGATAACATGAAGCATATGAAATGGGAATGGCCAGAGTTTTTAGACAAAAAAGGAGGTTTCAAAAGCATACAGAGTTCTACGCAGTTCTCAAAATCATACTTCAAAAAGGATGCTTAATAGGATTAAGCCATAATCCTACTCAAATATGAAATCCAAAGCCAGAATTGAAATATTATGTACTTTTTAGCCCAATATATTTTGAAGAGACAATGTGAATGCCAACATTAGTCTAATGTCAGCTCTTTGTCTTCATATAACATATAACATGGAAAAGACTACAAATGCAGAATCTTGTATACCAAGACAACTTAGCGTTGCTGTATGAAGAAGTGTCCCAGAGCTCATACTCTACAGCTTCCATAGCAATCATAATTGCTGTTATGTATGAAATGGACCATTGTACTGCCAGCTGTATATATTTTAGTTATTTAGTTCTCTCTCTGTGTGTATATATATATACATATATATGTATAATTTATTTAATTCTCAGGTCAACACCAAAAGAAACTGTTATTCCCATTTTACATGAACCCAGATTTCAGAATGGTAGTTTCCTCCTGTCAGCGGATTTTGCCATATGAAAGAACCAGGCTTCTAATTTGGATTTCAAGAACTACAACATCTAGATATCCTTAATAGTGATGCACTTTCCGTCTAATAGCAGTCCCCAGTAGTGATGCACTTTACTTATAATATATGTGTAGATGGTAACTTCTCCTGCAAAGTACCAGTTGCTACTGTTTGTTGCGATCCTGGCTAATTTTGACTGGCGACGGCCCCGTGTTTTATAGAGGAGAAGAGCTCCAAGGACTTTTTCTTAACTGTCATCTGAAGAAAAGCTGGTTTTCGGGTCTTTTTCCCATTTAGATGCTGAGTCTGTTTCAACTACCAAGAATTAGTTTAATTCTCAAGCTCAAAATATTTGGAACCACTCAAGAAGTCTAGAAATCTCTTTTGCTCCAGATTCCGGGAGAAAGAAATGGTCATGAACTATCTTTCATTGGCTTCGCCACTTTCAATGTTCAGCTTTATTGTTTACCATATGATTGCTTTTAGATCGTAAGAATCATGCAAACGAATAAACAATTAAATTGATTAATGTCACATCTGGTGCTTGTTCATTCATTGATCCCAGCATTTGGTCTTTCATTGAGCTAAACCTTTTACCATACAAATTCTCTAAGTTCTAAGACCCCACTTTTGTCATCCTTAACGTGTTGAGAAGAGAAGAATACAGCTCTCCTTAACGAATGCAGCTACATAGAAATGAATAGGAGAAATCACATCAGAGACCTATAATAATTTCTAATATGTAAAGCTCATCTAGAGTATAAGCATGATTAAAAATGAACAACGGTATAGGTTTTACCAAGAAAAATGGCTGTGAACACCTCAACTATTTAACATGCCTCTCAGTAATGTGTTGTCTAATTTCAAACACCATTGCATTTGTATGCCAGCCAATTTCCATACCATAAATGTCAGTCAACACAGACTGATAATTCTTGAGAATGATTTTAAAAGAATCTTAGCAACAATAAGTCATGTCCAACTTTTTGTTATGCATCTGAGCCTTTGGTCTGTAAATATTCCCTCTGAGCTAATATTTTAGAATTCAAGGTCATATACAGGGGATTTTTCCTTGCTAATTAGGAAATAGATTACTGCACTTGAAATTATGTGGGTGGAAATTCTTCCCTGAGGAATTTATGTCTTTCACATGTGTTTGATCATGTTCAATATTTTTAAAACTATATTATATTTACTCTCTCCTCTCCTCGGCTACAAAATATGATGCAGAGAATGCTTAATGACTTGTCTTCATATCCTGACATTAGTCATGAAGTTATATTAAAAATAATCTACTAAAAATCTTTTACCTGCACACATTTTTCCTTATAGATTTACTTGTTATTTCACTTGTCAAAATTCACAATGTCTAATGTTCTCTCTGTAAAAATGCTTTATTGCAGATGAGTCTAATAACTATGTAAATTAGGTAATTATTTGGTGACTATTAACATTCGTCCCCACACGCAATAAAACATATATTTTGAATCTTCTTTTACTGCTTTTGGAGGAGGGGGAATATAACAATTAAAATAGTTACTGGGATCTTACTTGAAACAATTGGTGTAGCATACTGCGATATGTAAAAGTTTGTTTAATTTTCAATTTCAAATATATTTCATTGGGCTACATCTTTTTCAGTGCAGGTTTCTTCTGGCATTTTAGAATTATGTATCATAAAATGCTTTTCTGGTAACTACTCACTTGGATTTATCAGTTTTTCATTTCTCTGGATTATTTTATGTTAACACAAAGTAAATCTCTTTTTAAAAAGATAAAATATCAGCATATCGCTGAATGATATGATTAATAAATAGATAACATGTGCTCAATATTCAATATTTTATTGAATAAATGTTTAGAAAAGGTAAAAGCATGAGATATGCTGAGGCTTCTTCCAAGCAATCATAAAATTATTATTGAGCACAGAGCTGTATCTAAAAGAGAATAATAGCTAGATCCCTAGATAAGCTCCGAGAAGATAAAACAAACTAAGACCCTTTCTTGTAAAGATGAAAAAGAATGTTATTGATATTTCTGTAAACATGAAGTATGTATGGGGAAGACAATAAGTATTCAGATTAAAAGTGTTGTAACTATGTGGCAGGGCTGGTGTTATTTGCATTTAAAGGGAAATAGTCTTAAAAGAAATCCAGGCAGACCAGAGCATGTACACTGGTACATATAAGAGCTGGGAACACAGGGAATCCAGGAGAGCTGAAACCCCCAGGGCCAAAAATGATAGGTGCGATGCAAGGGTGGAGGGGGGGTTCGGGGAAGGTGGGGAAGAATGGGGGAACTGACCACAATGATCTACATATAACCCCCTTCATAAGGATGGTACAACAGAAAAGTGGGTGATGAGCGACACCTGACAGTGCAAGTACATGCAACAATGATATTAATTTAAAAATTATCAAGGGATCATGGGGGGGGGAATGAGGAGCTGATACCAAGGACTTAAGTTGACAGAAAATGTTTTCAGAATGATGATGGCAACAAATGTACAAATGTGCTAGACACATTGGAGGTATCCACTGATTGTGATAAGAATTCTACAAGCCCCCCAATAAAATTATTTTAAGAAAATAAATAAATAAATGTTTAAAAAAGAAATCAACAGAAAACTATAATATGAAATGAGTGACAAACTGAGGACCATGATAACCCAACGTGTGGTAAATGCAAATAAATTCAAGATCAATATTAGATTTGGCTATCTACAATCAGGTGCTGAGGGAAAGTATAAGGTATCTTTCTAAGTTTTTAAGGCTGATGGCATGGTGTACACACACACACACACACTCACACCTGTCTTATAGCTTTACTATTAAGGTTCAAAGTCATGCACAGAAGTTCATTGCCTCAACTCCGTAAATATTCCTAAATTCATAGATTTGAGACAGTGAGAAGAATAACCCTTGATGAAAAGTTAGCATGCCCTTTACGGCACATTTATTTCTGAATGTGTGTTATGAGTAATACTGTAATAGCATGAAATACTCATTAAGAAAAACCACTGCCATCTCATGGATTCTGACTCAGAGTGCTTCTGCAGCCTCCTCTTCATTTGAGAGAGAGACTCATTTTTCTTCTGGTGAACAGTTGGTGGTTATTTTTACCACCAACCTTTGGGTTAGTAGCCCAACACCTAATCCACAGTGAGAAAAGGGTTTGCTTTTTATTTCTTCAATAATCTCCCATTATCAGTGAAGGCCTCATTTTGTCTCTGCTGTCTCATTCAAACTGCCCATAAAGTTTTGTTTTCTTTGATCTTTGTGATTCATGTCATGCAGTACTCCTCAATTTCCCTGCGAACTCTTTCCTGATTTATTGAATGTAATGCTCCGTGTAGCTTTGATGCTTCACAAGCCCGGATTTCCACAGTCGTCGGGGTTAAATAGGAGACTATCTTAGCCCATCGCAACCTCAGCTGAAGACATGTTGATGACTAGATCATCAAATAAGTGTAATAGCTCATTGTCAGGTGAAGTTAAGAAAATGACTTAATATATTTCAAACCTGTTTGTACAAAATAAAAGAAATAAGATTGGGGTCATGGGGGAGGCATAGAGGAGAGGGAAGGAAGGGGAAATATGGGAAGCTGATACTGGAGGCCTAAGTGGAGGGAAGATGTTTCAGGGGTAATGATGGCAACAGGTGTGCAAATATGGAATGCATACAATTGACATGTGTGTTGATCATGAAGGGAGTTGTATGGGCCCCCAATGGAATGATTACAAAAAAAAGAGGGGCAAAGAGGAGGTTATACCAAGGGTTCAAGAAGAAAATATTTGGAAATGAAAAGGACAACATGTGTATACATGTGCTTGATACTAAGGATGTATAGAATGTTATGACTTGTAAGAGCCCCCAATAAAATTATTGTAAAAGAAAAATAATATCAATATTTTAAATATGATGAGAAAAGGATTGTTTCTGCATTTTCCACTAATCAACATCTTTTTGGAAGCACTTTATAACCTCTTCCCTAGTTATTTTCCTCACACTTTACTAGCACCAGCTTAAATATTTTTTGTATCCATTTCCTCGTTTTGGAAATAATTGAAGTATATTAACATTCCCAAAATGTTATAAATTTTATCCCAAATTTCATAACAACAACAACAATAGATAAATAAATACAACAGTACAATAAAAATACAACAACAATCAAGATGCATAATCAAATCTCTTAGAGGAGAAATTGGTAACTTGAGACTGTATAGCATTCTCCATTGCAGGACTTCTCAGAATATTTTCAACACTAATGTATTTTGCAAGTCTGCAAGAGAATGATGCTCCTTACAGTATTTTCTCAAGCATATTTTATCGCACAGAGTGGAGAAAAAAATGCTTCTCATTGCAGTTCCTCTTGGAGCAGGGGCATATTATGAAAGTAGTCTTTATGAGCTTTGTAACTAATAAGTCATTTTATCATGAGGTATGAGAGTCACATAAGGACTTGGCATCCTGTTCTTTGCTTCTTCTCTAGTAAGAAAGGAGGATAATGAAGAATCTTGCTTTGAGGGAACAGGTTGTCTCAAGGGCAGTCACCAGATGCCAAGTACCCATCAGAACACTGGATGGAGAATTCCATCCAGGGGGACCACAGCTTCATGGGGGTTATGCCCACGTACTCAGAACAAGTTAGACATACAACACACCCACTCAGTCTTGCTAAGAGTAAAAGTAACTTCCATACAGATAACAATTTGCAATAAGAAAAGTGCCTTCACGAGTGGTCCTGCTGGGTTCAAACATGTCCAGGTGGAATGGGGAGCTTCTACAGGTGCCTCATTTTATTGCACCATGAAACAAAACACTTGGGGGTCTTCCCATACTTGTATAGCCTGAGGATCGTACTTGTATATTTCACTACAAGAAGTGCAGCACAATTTTTCCCATGCTATAACCCAAAGAGAATGATAACAAGATACAGGCTACCAGCCTACAGTTTTTAGCAGAATGTGGACCTTCTTCATCCTGCAGCTTATTTAGATAAACTTTTAAGCTTCAAAGGGGAGGGCTAATGGTTGTTCTAAAGCCTAAAGATCCTAAGGAAAAAAGGAACAGAAACTCAGGGCTCATTGACAGTAAGTGCTTCTCAGGATGACACTGCAGGATAGAGTATAAATGCCTTTCTGCATTTAGAACACTGTCGATTTTTACGGGGGCAAGGTCTCCTCGATCTCCAACTGATGCCTGCTGCTAACTGCTGACTTTGCAGTTAACATCTGACAGGGAAATAGAAGATGCTGCAAGCACTCCTTATTTATAGCCCTTTGGGCTCTCTGAAGGACTGCCCCCACTCAGATTTTTTTAAAACTTTACATCCCAGACAAGATTCCTTGGATAAAGACAACACTATACACACACACACACACACACACACACACACACACACACACACATATATATATACATATATATATCATAGAGATTGCGTGATCTTAAAAAGATTTAATGTTGGAGATGAGATATAATCCTCAAGTCTAACACCATGCATTCCTGTTTCTCTTCTTAAGAAACTGATCAGATCATTTAGCCACAATTTTTCTTATGGTTCCATTGATTGACTGATTTAAAATTCCCGGTTTAAAAACTTGCAGCATATTTTTTGTTTTAGTTCAGCATTTCATTTTTTTATCACAGAATGATACATTCATGTAAACATGGCAATAGATTTTAAAATTGCTTGGAGGGAATGCAGGCAAGAATGAGCAGATCATTATTTATAAATCAGAAGTCATCAGAATTGCCTGATAAACCATTGTGAGGTAGCATGACATTTTATTGAAAGAAAAATTACTGGATTACATCGTCATTCTCATCTTGGAGGCACAAAAAGCAGCAAACACTTCTTTAGCTTTTGTGCTGCACAGTGTAAGGCAGCTTACTACATTTAATCTATATTAAATGGTGCACAATCTATTGGGTTTCTTTAACCTTTCTTTTCTTAGCCTTAGTAGACACAGCCTCAGATGGACTCATTGACTGCTGATCATAAATCAGTTCTTTATTGGTGAAGAGGTGAGATGGGTTAACAATGGATTTACTTGTAAATTGAGAAGAGATAAATCTTTGCTCCCTCAAGGGTAGCAGTGTATTTATAGGTTGGAAGGCAGTTCCACTTTTCAAAAAGCACTTTATAGGAAGGTAAAGTCTTCAAGACCTTGGTGTTTACGATCTCTGAAGCTTGTGTATCTGCAGAATTGCTGTAAAATACACTAATAAAACAAAATAGGATGTTGCTTTATATTTGCCTGTGTTACCACTTGAAATGCTTGTATAGGTAGAATAGAGGACCCATAAAATAAACTCATAAGCTGAAATTTAATTCTTTGGGGCAATCTGCCACTTTCATTTACAGGTCTATAAGCCTGGTGAGTAAAAATAACTAAGAGAAAATATTGTAAACATATTTCATATATTCTACAATCAAGGCTCCTGAGTGATCTGCATGTATTTTCATCCATAAACCTGTCTGGCAATCATTGTTGACTTGAATATGTGGAATGAGTCCCCTCATTAGCAATAATCCCAATCTATTTACAGCCTAGGAGAGTTATGGCACAGGTCTAGTCTTTCACTGGTTGATGATGTTCTTATGACTCACTGAAACGTTCACCTTGACTGAAAAAGGACAGGATAATCATTTTTAGGCTTTCTTTATATAACGAAAATGTATTTGGGAATAAAATACTGATATTTCAGAACAAGAGGAAAATTGGCAATATTAAAAAAAAGTCATGCAAGTGATTTCAATAAGAGGCAAACATTTCAAATATTAAAAACAAACAAACAAAATGATTAAATCACTTTTGGGCATGCTAAACTATTTATATGACACCATAACATGTTCAAGCAAATAGAAATTATAGAATATCATAAATTTAATATTTATAGGACTTATTCAATATCTAATATGCTCTGCACAAGGATACCACACTGTCTTTATGTTAAATGAAAAAAAGTGTTAATCAGGTGTACCATTTACAACCTTATCACTGCTGTCAACTCACTCGAATGTCAGATCTAAATCAGCAAAGACAACTTTCAAATGGGCACTCTCAGAACCCTGCCCCAGTCACGTGACTGGATGCCGATGGCATCTTTTCAGATAGTACAGTCAAGCACCTTGAATCTGTTCTTGAATCCTCTCCTGTCCTTATACCGCATCCTGAAGGTGTTAGCAAATTATACTTCCCCTTCATGATGGAATACCTCATCTCTATTGTCTGGAGCTTTAATAACAATAGCTTTGTTCTTGGGTGAATTCTCCTACTCCTTGGCTCACAGCTTAAATGATCTTTTCAACACAATTGTTGGAGAAAAATTTCTTTTTTTTGGAGGGGGTGGGGGAGAGCATCACTCCTCTCCGGTGGTGGGAGTAGGAGGCCCAGCCCCACTGTTGGAATTGAACCTCCGTCCCAGTGGGCCGCAGTCCTGCGCACAACCACTACGCCACCGGGGCTCAGCCTGGAGAAACATTTCTTAAAGCTTAATTCAGATCATGTCTCTCTTTGACTCAAATTCCTTCATTGTCTTCTATTTCATTAGGAACTAAAAGGTTGAAAGGCGCTGTCCGAGTTGACACCACCTATCTGTCCCCAGCACTTGCTCCTCTTTCCCAAGCCTCTCTGCTTCAGTCACTCCAGTTCTCTTACACTTAGATATATTTTGGTCCTATTTTCATTTTTTCTCAAATATCCAAACATCTAAATCCCAAATTCTTTACTCAAAAGCCACGTTTTCACATGACCCTTGCTGATAATCACATATTTAATGCAGTATAGCCATTATTATCCTTCCTGATCCCCCATCACTACTTTATTGATATTTGCATAGGACTTAACATCTTCGAGGATTATAACATGTCTAGTCAGTTATTTAATTTTCAGTTATTTATGTTCATTTTTCATTATACTTCTCCCTCCCTGAGTGTGCATATATCCTGAAGATTTCTGTTGATAGCTGCCATTGGTTTGCTTCAAAATATGAGGACTTCTAGCTTTGACGGAATGCGACATTGCTCAGTCCAATGTCAAACTAACAATGGTGCCAGGTTTGAGCCTAACACTGGAGTCACCAATACTATCCATCTTCCTGTGGGTCTTTCTCTTACTCATTGCTTCTCTACTTTACTTCCCCACTCATGATGGCCTCCTGGAAGTGTTCCTTCATGAACATATGGCCAAAGTGTCTGTGCATGCATGTGTGTGCTTCAATCACTGTACTGTACAGTGGTTGGTCTGATGACTACTGGTAGGAATTTTTTTATTATACATTTGATCTGCAGTTGAAATAGACCCCTAAATTACCCTCATATTTATGAAAAAAATTGCATTGTGATCCTTTCACACGTTCACCCAGAATTCAACCATTCTTCTATTATTCTGCCAAGTCCTTTTTTGCCTTTCCCTTGTTCCCCTTCCCCACAAGTACAATAAGTACCTAAGTGCTATTGACTTTTTACCAAATATCTATTGATTGCATATACTTTTTATTACCCTTTCCCCTTGTAAACTCCCTAATCCATAAAATATTCACTGTTCCCCATCACTTTATTGAAAACAAAACAAAATAATAATTCACATCTTCCTCTTCCTTCCAACCACAGTTAAATGGGCTCATTTTCCTTTTCTACTTAAGATAACATCCTTGGTGTACAATTTTTAGCTTGGGTGTCCTCTCTTCTCAAGACCCTTCTACTGCAGATACCTTCTTCTTTGTAGTGTAGTCAATGATTTCTCACAATGGGTACTTCCCCTTGGCTTTTAAATATGCAGCAACCTCTCCTTCAGTACACATAAAGATAAAATAAAATAAACATTTTATAAGACACATCCTTCCTGATTACTGCTATTTTTCCTTTCATGGAAAGTGTGAACACACTGTCATTATTTTCTCACTCCTGTTCTCCATAATTTCCAATCTGGCTTCTGTCCACCGCCCCTACTGCATCAGCTTGCACTACATTACCTTTCACCATCTCTTTGACAGTAAATCAAGCAAAGAGGTTTAATTTTCCTTTTTGAACTTGCTGAATATTTAACAATATTTTAAAATACAGAACAGATACAATTATATATGCAAAAACAATGTACTCAACACACAGATTAGGAAAACATAATCCCCCCCTTGACATTTGAAGTCCTCATAGTTCCTTAATATACTCAGTGCTTCCCATCTCCCCACTAAGATATTATGAAAAATTAAAAAAGTAACTAAGCAAACAAACCTTAATTTCTCAAGGACTTGCCTCATTGAGCAATTATAAAGATTTTCATTTGGATCCATATGTTTTCTACAATAAATATTTTTCTAGTATTCTTAATTTTAATAAATCATGTAGACAGCATGACAATAATACTTGGAGTGGTAACAGACTCAAGACTTTTATTTTTACTGGCTGGATACCTTGTGAAAAGTGCTTCATAATGTCATTGTAGCTTGCCTTGTTGAGTTCTATGGAATAAACCTTTCTTCAGATTAGTTGACAAATAAGAAATGTCCGAATGACCGGATAGAGGCTACTCTCAGGAAGAGCTTTCCTACTCCTTTTTCAAATTCCCATAGCCCCTAATGAGAGTAAAATCCTGGCCTAATTTAATCTTAAAACTATTAACATTCTATTATATTTGTATGCTGCCAAACATATGGGATGAAAACAGAAAAAAAAATACTCATTTAACTTTCACTTGAATCTAGAAGAGTAGAGCTTACAAACAACATCACCAAATAAAGCTCACAACATTCAACCACAAATGTAAGGAGTTCATAGATGCTATTGCATGGGAAAACTAGGAAGAGAACCTGCTGTTCACTGTACAAATCCATTTTGAATAACATTTTTCTGGAGTAGCAAAAGTTACTTAGGTGTTAACAAATACTCTCAAAATACCAATGACTAATGGAAAAGCGTATATTCATTTACTCGATTTTATCAACTAATATTTTAATTAAAAATAGGAGACATCATGAAGGATAGTATTTTGCTATGTTAATATTTTAAATGTAGTTGAAATCCACGAACTCATTCAAAAGTAAAAATTTAATGAATAAAATATTTCAAAGTACATAAAAACCTCCTGATTTTATTCTATTCTATGAATCATAGTTATAATGTGTCTCCTAGTCCTGCCCAATTGTTCCTAGTTGGTGCTGTCATGATCGTCAAAATGAGGCAGGAGCCTTTTGGCAGACTCGATACAATCCTGTGGATGGGAAACCCAGAAGGCTCACAAGGGGGTTTTACGAACCTGATGCACGAGATTAGAGTAAGGGATTGACCGAACTATGTGAGGGTCAGCACATTCCAAAAGATTCATCATCTGCCATCTGTGAGGTGGCAGAGGGAAGACATCCATGTGTGGGATGGCACCATCAAAGATGAATTTATTGACAATGCATGCCCCTTAGACATTAACTGGGAGGTTACAATCTATGAGTTCTTCATGGCGAATCAGTTGTACCAGCTCATAATGTATTCACAGGGATAGAAATGTAAAAGGACAAACCAAAGAATAGATATTAAGACTTTTGGTGTGTTCATTGGCCAAAATAAGCTACATGACTGAGTCTAGTATCAATTATCACCTAACAATAAGAAGATGCAAATAAGAACAACACTGTATTGAATACCCTTCAACCAGTGTATGGTGCCATGAATGTGATTTTCACTTTATATTTCCAAGGGAAATTGGAGTCCCATGAGGTTGAATCAAAGAAGTTGGCTTAAATCATGATTTTGCTTCAAATAGTTAATTTATTAGTGAACAATGTTAGTTTATTATATTGGCCACTATCATAGTGGTAACACTTAGTATTAGGCCTCCTAACACATATATTACTATTTTATACATCAGGACAAGTAGCCTTTGTGAGTAAGTCGAGTGTCTAAGGGAGCACACAAAATTAGTAATGGATAATTACTGAGATAATACCCAGAATGTCTAATGAAATATACTGCTCTTAGCCAATCAGAGTGTTGGCAAATTATAACCTATGAAATGAAGGAGTTGAAATAAACATTTCAGAGTATAGACTTTAGTATTCCAACCAATGTCAATGGCTGAGTCTTAATACTAAAAGATGCTTAACAGCAAGATTAAAAGGGGTTAAAGTGTTTACAATGAAAACTCTAGCTACAGAAATCCAAGATAATCACATTTCCAACCAAAGGGGGAAAAAAAAGTCTGACATCTAATTTAAAAGTTCCAGTTGTCAAAGAATCAGAAATCTACATCAAGTGACAATCAATCAGAAATGGTCCAAAAATAACACTAAAAAGGAAATTATTAAAACATGGCACTAATAAAATATTATGTTGATATTGTGGTAAGACATCACCAAATGTAAAGCAATAATAATCAATTGAAATAGACCAGAAAGTAAAGCAAAAACAGAACTAGCTTTAAGAAAAGACTTTTAAATAGTTGTTATATCTATATCCCATAAGCTATATAGTGCTTTTTCCACTAAGGGTTATAATAATCAACTTACTTAAAATGAAGGATAGAGTGATTTTTTTCAAAATACACATTTAAAACTCAAACAAAAAAATAGATCCAAAGGAATAATGCAGAAAGTGACAGTAGATATTTTATTGGGAAATAGGTAAATTAAGAAACAATGGAGCAAAATCTTTAATATACTGAACACAGAAGAAACTACCAACATAAAATCCTTTGCCAAGCAACATAGCATTTTTATAAGAAAAACTTTTATAGGGATATAAAATCTAAAATGTCTCACCAGTAAATGTGAACAACACAACAAAAAAACTGTGGCAATCACCTAAATTGTTGTCAATTTGAGAATTAAGAGTAGGGGTGGAGTCTAGCCTGTCAATATGGAGATAGCCAATGAGACCTCTGTGTGGGCATGGCCTTCTCCTGAGAATTCTGGGAAATGTGGCAATTCCTCCTTGGAGGTGAAGACACTGTCTTTCTCAGCTCACTCCCTTGGAGACACTCTACTGACAAGGCTCACTTCCTGGCAACTCATCCCTGAAGAGAAGCCACATGGGCCCATTCTAATGTAGTACTGGGTGCTGAGAAGTCACACAGAGACCCTTGCCGGGGCTGAGATGTTTACACCACTGGATCTAAATGCTGTCTACCTACTGGCCTGTGATTTGCATTCACATGTGTTTCATGAGTCTGAAGAGGACTTTATATATTGCTGTTGGACAATTGGCTAATATCAGACTTTTTGATTTGATCTGGACTGGGCTGGGGCATTTTCTCAATACACAATTACCCTTTGTATAAAACTCTTTCTTATAAGAATTTCTATGGATTTGTTTCTCTAATCTACCTAGTCTAATAGATTATGGTACCTTTGGAGTGGGGTACTGGAGAAAAAAATCATAAAAATGGGTAGTAGATATTTGTTTGACTTCTGCCTCATCAGAGTGTTTCTTCTTTGGCTAGCCAGTAGTCAGTTAAATCCTTGACGTTTACTGGGTTGCTTTCTAGAAACAACATGGGAAGTTAAACTTTAGATTCTTTTGTTTGGATTCATCTTTGGCTATTTATGAAATGGCAAAAGAAGATGTTTACAATATATATTTTTAGCTCAGAGTTAGAAATCGCCATTTGAATGTCACAGAAACCATGCTGCTTAAGGAAAATGGCTGACAGAAGGGCAAAATGGCTGACAAAGAGCATGGGTCTGGCTTGCTGCCTTCAGAGACCTAATTCCTTTTTTTATATAAATAGAACAGGTTAGATAGGGATTTAGATAAACTAAATAAGGACTGAACTTGAATGTTTTAAGAATTGAGTTTAGTGTCTGATTCTATGTTGTTCATATTGATTTCTAAACGAAGGTCTTCCTGGAGAAGGAAACTGATACCCCAGAAGGAAACAGAGATCAAACAATAGAATAAAGACTGCTAGAAATAGCAGCTGATGAGCAAATATAACATCTTGAAATGTTTAGTGTTTAAAACAAGACTAATGACAAGTACTATTCTGACATACAGAGATACATGGGAAAAATCATAGATCAAAAAGTATTGATCAGGTAGATAAGCTTCTGCTACACATTCATTATTCAGGCAGCATTTTGAAGAAGTTTAATTGTACCAAATACCTAAATTTAAACATGTCAAAAAATGACCTCAAATTGCACCTTGAAGAATGGGGAAAAGAGAAGAAAATTTAATTCAGAACAACTAATGTGATGTATTTCTACTGATCAGAGCAGAAATCAGGGATATTGAAGCAGAAATGCAAACACACACCCACAAACTGGCTAATTGGGGAGAGGCATAAACAGGATACGTTATAATCAGATTTATTTGCAAGAGGAAAAATATTAAAGCTTACTAATCATGAATTAAGGAACAATGGTTACCTTTATATTACTCATATATTAATGAAGAAAAGGAAATGGTTCTCTAAACCTTTCAAACATCAATTTATACCACTCAAAATGGAAGTTTGAGATCCTCAAGAAACTCATATCATATGCTTTTAAAATGTCTCTCAATATAGTGTTGCAGTCATGTGCTTATGTTAATTTCATGATTGAGATGTAGGAGTGGAGCCCGGCCTGCTGATCTGGAGGTAGCTATTGAGTAGCCAATGAGGTCTGTGTGTGGGCATGGCTTTATCCTAAGACTTCTGGGAAATCTCGTGACATTTCCCTGGTAGAGATGAGAAGCTATCTCCCCAGTTGTTAGGAGTTAGTCTCACAGACAACAAACTACAGATAAGACAAGATGGCAGCATCCGAGGAAGCAGAGGAGAAGCCACACCGCTTCGTCCTGATGGAACCAGACCTCCGAAGTTGGAGAGGCCACTTGGAGAGCCCTGCCAGCGCTGAGTTGCTTCTACCACCACTGGATGCTGTTGATGGACCCTGAGTCCTAGAAAAGAGGAGCCATGAGGGGACCCCTGCTGGTGTCGGAGACTCTGCACCCACTGGCCTGTGACTTTGTGAGTAGGAACGAGATTTTAGACTGGTATCGGGCATATGGGTTAATATCAGACTTAGGACTTAGAACCCGACAGGGCTAGGATGCTTTCTCAAGGTCACATTCCTGTTGCATATAAACCATTCCCTTATATCCATATCTATGAACTTGTTCCTCTAATTTACCCAGATTAAAACAGATGGAAAACAAGGAAAGGTCTTAAACAGCAGGATCAGGGCTGTGGGGCGCATGGAGTAAAGCTTTTCAATAAAGTTATTATAATACAGCCCTTGCCTCTATGAAAGAATGAGCAGATTAATTGTCTTGAGTTAGAAAACCAATTCCTTGCTGCAACCTTCGTGACCTTTTCCTCACCAATATAGTGTTTAACTAAAATTTTTTTCATAGTAAACCTTCATGATTGTCCTATGTCCTTCAGGAAGATTTGTCAAGATTACTCATTGTAATCAGTCACCGTAACAGCCTGATCTAACCACTCTGCTTTAGATATATTTGGCCAGAGAGATCCCCATGGAGACCACTGTTTTTATTGGATTTGGTTCTTTGCATCATATACTTCAATCCAGGAGTCATTTCCAGTTATGATTCATTAAATAAGCTTATCTCCATTAGCTTTGATTTTACTTAAAAGACTCAGGAAAAATCAGCTCTTTCAATGAATTGATCTTTGTGCATCAATTTTGGTACCCACTGAGCTGAAAACTTGCTGAGACCAATATTTTTGCTTAAAGTTGAAAACGCTGTACCATTTGAGACCCAAATTTTGATAGCTATCGCCAGAACATTAGTAGTTTAAAATCACCAGTTATTTCCCAGGAGAAAAGTGAGGCTTTTACTCCCTTAAAGAGTTAACAGTGAAAAATTAAAATGCAAAAAGAGTTAACAGTCTTGGAAACCCATAAGTAGTTCTATCCTGTTCTATAGGATCCAAAAAAAGTCAGAATATATTCAATGGCAACATATTTGATTTTGGTCTTGGAATCACATCAGCTATGATTCTGGACAGTTCTCCTCCAAGTTTGGGGGCTTGTTTTGCGGATTCTTTCTTCACCATAGTTGAGGTCTTTCTTCCTCTGGCTATCATCTTTGAAGTTTTCCTAACATTCTTTAAAATTCTTCATCCATCTAGTATCGGTTGTTTTATATGGGAAAGGATTTGTGTAAACTTTTTGCTAAGCTTCAATGATTTGAAAACAGTCTACTTATTTTTTGGTAAACATTTGATGTTAGCCATGACAAACAAAACCAGCCCCCAAATGCACACACACAGTGTCCCAAGTATCTTTTTTGAAAGACACCTTAATAGAACTAAGACAAGTGTGTTACTGAGAATTTGTCTGATGTCATGCATGCAAGACCTGGAACTCTGCTAACAATATTGGCTAGTAGCCCCTGCTAATTTAACAATTTAACCAAATATATTCATTTCTTGAAGTATATGAATGGTCAATGTACCTCGAAGATGAAATAGACAATATGAATAACCCTGCATCAATTATAGAATTTGAAATAAGTTTTTAGAATATTCACACAAGAAATTCAAGACTAGAATGGATGTTAAGTTTTAAGGAAAATTTAAAAGATAAGTAACAGTAGAGAAGACAGAGCTATTATAATAAAAGACACATAGTTGGAATGAACCTACTGCATAATTTTTAATAGATTTGTTGAAGATAGAATGACACATTTGTTCCAGAGAGAAAGAAAGAAAGAGAGCGATTTAGAGAGAGGAAGAGACAAAAAATCAGAGGTATAGCTATGAGTATCTGAGCATTAGCCCAGAGAGCTAAATGTATTTAATCTTCATAAATAGTAAATGATTCCATATATTAATTAACTCAACATGAAAATACATTTGATCATTATAATAGACATAAAACAAAATAAAATGTATTGTACAATATCCAATATGATCATAAAATCTCTCAACAAACTAGAGAGAAAAGAGAAATTCAGCTTGATGAAATGTACCTATGAAAAATGAATATAGCAGCACTAGCCATAATGAGAAAAATATAGAGGACACCTAAATGCATATCAATGGAAGCATGGATATACACACTGAGATACACATACTTAAGGGGATGCTGCTCAATGATAAAGAATAAGGATATATTGGCAAAATGTTCAATAGAATTTATGAACCAGTAGGATACAATTCTTTGTGAATTTAATCAATCACAAAATAAAAAAGCATCGTATGAGACCACTGTTATAAAAGGTCAAGGAAAGAGTTTCAACCAAAAAAGGATTCTTTACGGGTTACTAAGGGTAGAGAAGGAGGAGAAGGCAAATAAATTAAATTGGGTGAAGACAGGGAATATAGAAGAAATGGGGTCAGCAGGAAAGGAAATTATAAAACAAAAATAAAAAATAAAGATGTAGAGTGAAACTAGAAATCAATTTATTGTAAAAATGAACATTATAGAAATAAAATGATAATATTTCACCTGAGTTTAAGACAATTAATGTTAAATCTAAAAGTTTAATTTTAAATGCATTTACAATAACATCAAAACATAAAGTACTTAGACCTAATTTTTAGAAAATAATATAAAACATGCTATAAGACATGTATAATGAAAATTGTGATGTCTTCCTCAAAAAATTAAATAAGAATAAATATTTAAAGGGAAGACTTGTCATGCACATAGACAGGGAGATTCAAAGCTTTCAAAATGTTAGTTGTCCTGAATTACTTCTTTTTTTTTTTTTTTTTTTTTTTTAGGCATCACTGCCCTCAGGTGGTGGCAGTAGGAGGTCAAGCCTGAATTACTTTCTATAGGTCAGAATAATGCAATTGCTTATAGAAAATTACAAGATTATTATACAATTCATATGGAAAATAAAAGCTTGTAGAATACTCAAAACAGCCTCAAGAATAAACACAATTGAAGAGCTAACGTACTTTGGTTTCAAGTCTTAGTTATACAATATGGTACATAAGTCAATGGAGCAAGAATGTAAACATCAAAATATTGACTCAAACATATATATTAAATTTATTTTGAATAAAAATACAAACACAAAGTGGGAAAAGGAAAGATTAAATATAGTACTGTAGCAATTGAAGTTCCATAAAAATGTGCACACCAGCCTGAGAGAGCAGAGGCATCAAAGGAATCAGGTATCCGGCTTCCAAAACTAAAACTTATATCCTTATAAATGAGGGGAAGTACAGATTGAGGACCGAAGGTCCATCTGCAGGGGAAGTGACATCCCCTTACAGAAGAGTTTTGGGGAGGAGACAAACCAATCAGGACACAGTGTACCAACGATAAAATATGCATCTTTCCTTTAGTTCTAAAATGTTTCCTCCCTCCCAAAATCATGATCTAAATTCTACCTTACAAATTTAGTTAGATCAAAGGATGTACACTGGTACAGATAGGAACTGGAAATATTGGGTATCATATGTTCTAATTATATTATTAAAAGCCATAAAATAATTAAATGAAAGCAAATCAAGAAAGATCCAATCATAAGAGTGTGTTCTCAAGCAAGCGTTATGACATTTAAGCTGATTCTATGCACTCACCTTCCAAAAATTTGAATAATAATAGTAAAATTCCCAGGGTCTAATCGAATGCTTTTACATGGCTAGAGAAAACCATAGCAACAGATTAAGTCCTATAATACCTTGGAGTAAAATTCTATTTTATGTTTTGATCTATAGTGGGAAAAAGCTGCACACTGGGTTTTTCAAGTGTGTGCTTTTAAGTATTTGGCAGCTGTACTATGGGGTGTTTTTGCATTTAATAGCAGTCAAGTCTGGGTGAGGGAGAATGCCACATGAAAAGTCATTCTTTAAAACAGGTTGCAGAATGCCGTACCTCACCAATGACCTATGCTGTTTCTCTGTGCATCCAGTCATGAAACTTGACAACCTAGTTGGCAGAGACAGGTTGTGACTGCCCTGGCTCTTGGGAAAGGTGGTGAGATCTAAGTCTGGTATTGCCTTATTTTTCTCATGGCGAAGGGTGGTGTGATGTGTGGACATGTGATGTTTTTCTGTGGTTTCTGGCAAAGGTCATACCTCTTACCATGATCTCAGCTGGGGACTGGAGCCAGTGATTTCCCCATTGGTTTTTCTCCTCTAATATATGGGTTTGTAGCAGACCTTAAATCATGGTTTTTCAGGGTATTTAAAGCTCTGACTTTAATAGTTCTAAAATGCTCCGTTTTCACTGCAAAGATAATGAAATAAACTGTCTAATAGCCATGGTTTCTTCAAAACAGATGTTGCAGGAGGACTTGTCTCATTGCACAACTCCAGGCAGAACACATCAAATAGAATACAGTCTGAAAGGTGCTCCCGGGATTTGGACAGTCATCCATCAATGCTCCATGATTAGGAACAGATGAGGAGAGAAACTTCAGATGTATCAGAAATCAGCATCTTATCTGTTAAACTTACCCCAGAGATGATTCTCTAAGAGCAGAACGTGTTTATTCAAGATATCTGTGCTTCAGCTTTTTGATTTTACCCATCTTTCTGTTGGATCTCTGATATAAGTATTTACTGACATGATCAGAAGCTGTACAAAGAAGACATTTTTCACCATCTTGAGAATTTTCAAAATCTCACACAAGAAGCCACAGAGATAAATCTACATTCTTAAACTACCATTGTTGGCAATTCTTCCCCCACATTTTTCAACCATCGATTGACTTAACCAATGTTTCGTGTAGAGACAGACAAAACAAAAACTGCAGCTTAGTGGTAGAAGTACCACGTGCTAAGCAACTGCGCCACTGGCCAGGCAGTGATGACGGATACAACTTTCCTCTAGTTCCTGAAGGTTTCCTCCCCGCAACTGTCATGGTCAACTCTACCTTACAAATCCAGCTGGACTGGAGAAGGTACACTGGTGGAGAGGGGCACTGGAGATATGGGGAACCAAGGACAAATGAGCTCCTTGGGACCAGTGGTGAGACTGGAGCTTCTGGATGGGTAGAGAGAAAGTGGGGTAGAGAGATAGAACCGACTGCAAGGATATACACAGAACCTCCTATAAGGAGGAAGTCATCAAAGGAGTGGTTTGGGGCAGAGGTCGGGCAGCGTAAGCTATGACAGAACAATAATAATCTATAAAATATTGAGGGTTGGTGGGGAAGGGAGAGCAGGGGAAGTGGAGAAAGCATGGGAAGCCAATATCAGGGGCTCAAGTGGAAAAGCGGATACTTGGAGAATGATAACAGCAGCAGACATACAAAGTATATGTGGCAGTCATGTATTTATATTAATTTTATGATTGAAATGTAGGGGTGGAGTCTAGCCTGTTAATCTGGAGATAGCCATTGAGTAGCCAATGAGGCCTCTATGTGGGCATGGCTTTCTCCTGAGACTTCTGGGAAATCTCACAATATTTCCCTCATGATGAAGAGAAGCTATCTCCCTGGTTGTTAAGAGTTAGTTCTCAGAGACAATGAATCACAGACAAGACAAGATGGCAGCCTCTGGGAAGCTGGAGAAGCCGGCAGAGAGACCACATGGCTTTGCCCTAATGGAGCCAGACCTCTGAAGCTGGGGCGGCCACATGCAGACCTCTGCCAGAGATGAGTTGCTTCTGCTGTTGATGGAACCCTGAACCCTGGAAGCGAGGAGACATGTGGACACCCCTGCCGGGATTCTGCAACCACTGGCCTATGACTTCATGAGTCAGAAGGAGACTTTTAGACTGATTTCGGGCATATGGGTTAATATCGGACTTATGACCTTGAACTGGATTGGGCTGGAATGCCTTTTCAGTGTCACATTCATTTTGTATATAAACCCTTTCCTTATACCAATATGCATGTCTATGAAATTTGTTCCTCTAGTCTATCCGGACTAACATAGTATATGTACTCATGTATTGTGAAAAATGATATACAAGCCCCCAATAAAATGATTTTTAATTAATAAAAATAAATTACAGTAAAAAACCCCCACACAGCAGCTTAGAAAAGGCCTAGCAGATAAAGCATAGGTGAGTTTTAACAGTCATTGGGATGATGGTGACTTTGACCTCTACAGAAGTTACAGTGTAGAAATCTGGTGGAGAAAGATGCTTTATTTGTTCCAACAGAAACTCAATTATAATCAATTTTCATTGTTTTTCTGTCCTGGCACTCATTCTTTCTCTACCTTACCTTTAGCTAGTACTTTGATGACCTTACTTAGTTGTCTAGGTTGAAACTTAGTGGATTTACACTTTTCAGCCTATCATTGAGCAAATTTCAATTTTCAGTAAATACCAACAGGCAAATGTTAATAACCCCTGCATCCTAAACATATTCCTTCTTCACATTTAGTCCTATTTTTTAAGAGTATTAGTCCTCATCAAAGCAAACAACCCCAGATATCCTCGTTAATATATAAAATCCATTTGCCCAAATAAGCAGAAAACGTGTTCTATCTTCAGTATTTCTGTTAGTATTCTAATTCTACTTATTGACAGACCCTCCCTAATCACCAACTTCTAGGAGATAGGATTCCTACTTCAGCAAAGCTTACTTTTCAAAAATAATATCGGGGTTGGATTGCATTTCTCAAAATGATATGGATAAGTCCTTACCCTGAATACCTGGGAAGGTGACCTTATTGTAATTAGCCACTTTGAAGGTGAACAGGAAGTTCTGTAGGAATCAGAGAAACTTTAACACTGTGTGAAGTGTCCTTAGACAAAAAGGAAAGAGACACAGCAGGGATTTGGTCATGTGAAGACAACAGCAGAGATCGAAATGTTACATAAGCCAAAGCAAGATAAGGATTTTGAGCCATCATCAGAACCTTGGAGAAAAACATAGGGCAGTTTCTCAATTAGACTTACCAGACAACATCAACAGGGATGATGTACTGACTTTACCTTACAGAGAAATTATTGTACAATATTGTCGTTTATACAAGGTAAACAATGTATGGCACTTAGTATGGCACCCCTCGCAAATGCATAAGGAGTCCTGGATGAGGCTGACAGGTAAATGCTCCACTACAACTTCAGCTGAACATCTTTGCTGATGTTAGAGTATTATCTGCTAGTGTGACTCAGATTTGTATCCCTGAAGATTGTATTTTATTATCATGTTATCTTAGGTCAAATTTGTTATATCGGCCCACTTACAGTCACAGTTGGGCAAAAAAAGCACAAAATGTCCTAGTGTATCACCTGGTTTTCACACATTTTTCTCCCCATGCCATTTTATAATAACAGCTTTGCCTCACCCTGTTGATTGGAATCAATTATCCCTACCATAATAATGAGTCATGTTCCTGCTTATTGGTTTCTGGACAGAATGTACCCAGATGGCCACCAAAGTTACAATTAATGCAGCTCATGCTGTTTTCCACATTGAAAGCTCAACTCTTTGATTACCAGGTTCTATAATCCTACAAAGTTGCATGGATGAAAAACAAAAATCCTCTTTGTGAGAATGACCATTCGTGCTTTGCCTTCTCAGACTTACATAATGTTTCCATTGAAGTCACAAAGTCATATAGAGCTTTGCTTAAATATATTCATAGTGTATCTTCTAACAAGGTGTCCTATGTTGTAGAGAATTCCCTCCATGATAACATATTAAATTATGCTTTTATAAGAATGCTTTTATTCTTTAAGATTTCTTCTGCATAGAGTTTTATTGTGGTGCAACCTATCAATCCCTTGTTGTTGTTGTTTCTGTTTCTTTTTGTTTGTTTTTTTCTGGCTCTTAAGTCAGCATTTGTACTTTTTATTTTTTATCGATAAAGTTTGTGCCCAACTCTAAAATGACACTATATAGGATGCCATGCTGGGTAATTGTGCTGAAAAGCTAATTCATACATTGAAAATGAGCTCTAAGACTATCCGTAGAACTCTTTCAGAATGGAACGTGCCAAACAGAGTGAATTGTATTACTAGAGGCCAATTTATATCCTAGAGGTATTGTGCCATCAAGTGCTGAGTGCTGATTTTGTTTGGGGGAGGGTGAATATTATGAATCAGCACTATGTAGGACAATTTAGTTAATTGAGAGGGCATGTTGCTAGAGCCATGTACAATATTTACCTCTGTCACCACGGTCATTTTAGTCCTCATTTATGACTTCATTACATCAGAACCTGAGTGGTTGATGGCAGAGCCTGGCTAATGTCAACTGGCTTAGTCATTTTGTCTACTAGACAGTGGTGGACATACTCCAGTGAGGTTGAACATATGACACAAACATCTTCATACTTCACGTTCACACCAAATATACAATAAGTTTAATGAACCTTTAAAAACCTTGTCTGGTCTATTCCCATCTCTTTTTTTCTTTTCTTTTTGAACCTCAGAGAATTGATCCAAGATATATGCCAACACCTTTGAATTTATTTTTTAAAATGAATGTTCTCTGTTCCAATGTGAAGTGAAAAAAGAGATAAATTTCCAAAACACCATCCAATGAGAAGAGTTTCTCTCAGCATGTCTACTGACATGATCCCTAAAGCAAACTCTAATGTGAGTGAGTAGCACATTTGGGTTTGCACCCAGATATTGAGCCGACTTATCCAATATTCAAAAGTATATCCTCACCCTGTTCCTTCATTTGATTGTCCCTAATTTCTATGTAGACAAAATCTGGTCTGAGACAGGCATTGTCTAAGTCTGGAAGATGCAGCATACCTTATAGGCCCTTATTAGTGAATCGCTAAGAACAACTAGAGCTTAGAGTCTTTATTTATTTAGACACAAGACACAAGAGTAAATCTCATCTCTGTAACCAGCCAAGTTTCTTGTAAAAGATATTCTGATAAGATAAATACATGAAGAAACATAACAGAGCACAAAATTTGTTTAAAGGCTATGTAGCTACAATTTTCTGTTGTAATCAGATGATTAATCACATGGCTAAATTAACACTGCTCAAAAAGAGTGACTGGGATAATAGATGAATATTGGAGTGTATGTTATACATGAAAGCTGGAATCAATAATGCAACAAGAGGAAAGTTTACCCAAGTTTGGATACTGACATGCTTTGAATACTGAAGATGTAATGGAGGAATTGCTAACCACAAAGTCGGCAATTCAAAACACGATTCATTCTACTATAGAACATTTCTGTAAAGCATTACATGGACTTTTGCAATGAGTTGGCTTCTTCAATATCTGAGCTCTTACTGTACAGGGCTTTTTCCTCAGTTATTAACATTTTATAAAGCCTTAATATCTTCTCTCCCTGAAAAATAGTAATGAAAGTGAGCTTGTCAAATGATTGAACATATACTCACACACTCATATACACACACACATATATATAATATGTTATCTGTATATCATCTCTTAATTCTCACACTGAACACTTATCTACTAGTTAAATTATGTTTAAATCCCTGGTTTTTATTCATAAAAATATCTCAAATTCTAACTACAATTTCTTACTAATAATATTTTAAATAGTTCCTGAATATATACTTTCAAATACTATGGAGAGTCATCCCTGCTTATCCCATGATTGCAGTGTGGGGAGTTAATTGATGCAGATGAAGGGAAAGCTTGTCTTTCAGGTCTGTTTTTAAAGAAGACAAAAGCAGCTGCTTGGAATTTCTTCACTGGGGCATTGGAACTGTCCAAGTGGGTCCAATAGATAAGGCTGCTGCACTTCTAAAGTGGTTATTTTCGGACATCAAATGGCCAGCATGTGACAAGAATTTTGAAGATGCTCATACTCTCTAACTCACAGAGTAGGGATGTAGCCCCCATCATATTCTATTTTTACAGTTGATAGATTAAGGTTTCCCTCTTAATTCATTTCATCTTATGTATTCTATTCAAGGATGCTCTGTTTGCATGTGCACAACTTCTTTGGTGTTTGAGAAGACATTTTAAAAATATTAAGACCATTTCTGTCTTTCATTCAATTACCTTCACAATGCTTGGTACGATATAAAACACACTCAAACATTTGGATGGGTGGGTATGAGAGACCGAATAATGAATAAATACTAGGCAAACCAAAAAGTTAATGGAAATCTCCATTATCTTTACATTCCATTTTTATGGAGTTTTAAAGCCCTCCTTTATACCTCTATTTGAATTCTATTCCCTTATGTCTCAACCACAAAGGTTAGCAAAATTATCACAATGTTTTTATAAACTTATAATTAGTTCTAAAACATTATTGGTGAGTTGAATTTTAAAATTTTAATTGCCAATACATGTATGGCTCAGCACTACATTCTCGAATCTTGCTTTAGAAATCTTTTCATAAATCAGCTGGTAAAAGAGCAATACAACCACTGAGATCCAGAAAAGATGGAAATGCTAGACCACAGCAGTGACCAGAGCCACTCGTAACAGAAATTATCTAATAGGGGAGAAGTTTTTGAAAAGTAAACATAAAAATAACAATTTTAAATAAAATGACCATCATAACACACATTTTATTAAGGCAACCAATAAAGTTTATTAAAAAGTTTTTAAAAATATGCTTTCCTACTTCTTTGTGAATCTGATGAAATTAAATATTACACAGATATTTCACCACGAAACAAGTGCTAACTGAATGAAGCTAGAAACTAGACTGACAAGAATTTTGAAAAATTGCTACATCTACACTATCCAACTTTAACAAAACCATGTATTGCTTATCTCTAGATGACCTTTGATAGAAATATTGAAAATAAAAAATAAAAAGAAATCAACTTCTCTAACTGTAATTTAGAATTCAAAGATAAAATAAAATTTATTTCAAATATATGAAAATCATACGTGGGTATGTTTTTTTAAGTACAGTGCACAGATTTGTTTAGTGCAATTCCTTCATTTAGCGTTCATAAATTGGCAGCAATTCAAAATGTGTGTTGTTTATGAATAAATATTTTTTCCAGGATAATTTATACTTTAAACCCCTTTTCTATTACTGATCACTGCAAAATTATGAGAGGGGACAGGTAGTTCAAGGAAGAACAAGTAGATAAATAGTTGTGGGCTTTCTAGATTCACCAGAAACCTCATGACGGCCCGAAGAGCATTTTATCAAGCAAACTGAGCTTCATCAACATTAAGTAGAACAAAGCCAAAAAAGCACAACTAAATCAAATATTATTATTTTTATTTTAATGATTTATTGTGTATTAGGTGAAGATTTACAGAGAATAAATTTTCCATTCAATAATTCTTACACATATTTCTTTCTCTTTTTTTTTGGGGGGGGGGCATCACTGCTCTCCGGGGGTGGGTTTCTTTCTCTTTTAAAATAATTTTTAAAAGTTTAACTCTAGCATTTTCTTTACAAATGGCATTTCACTGCAGCTTCCTACTCTCCACTCCCAATCTGCTGCTGTTGACTATTTTAAATAAGTCATTTTAGGCTGAGCCCCTGTGGCTTGGGGTTGAGTGTGGGGCTACGGCCCACTGGCTTGGCGGTTCAAATCCAGTAGCAGCTCTTCGGAAGCAAGACTGGGGTAGCTCCCACGACCACAAGAGGGCAGTGATGCCCCCCCCCAAATAATAAGTCATTTTATTGGTGACTCATACAACCCTTATCATGATCAATATTATGAGAATGATGATGGAAACAATTATGCAAATGTGGCCTGCATACAATTAATGTATGTATTAAAATCATTCTACTGAGAGCTCTTACAGATATCATAACATTCTATAATTTAATCACATCGAGCAGTATTATACAGTTGGTACCACAATCAGTTTCTAAGCATTTCTTCCTTACTGAAATCCTTGATATCAGCTCCCCTTAATCCAGTCTCTCCTCTACCAACCAGGAACTCCTACTTATTTATTTTTCCCTACACTAGGGTATCTTGTCTGCTTTTTGCCATATCTCACACAGCCCAACATGTCCATTCACATACAGTTCTGTTGCTCCATCCCATCAAGCGGGGCTATGCAGTCATCAATGCTATCAGCTCCCTAGTCTGCGTTCCCCAACAACACACGCATCTTAGTAATGACAAGGGTAACCGGCACTTTTTGCAGTCCTTACATATTTTGGATATATTGTCAGGAGAGACCAATTCCTGCAGAAGGGCACAAGCTTGGTAAAGTGGAGGGCCAGCAAGGAAGAGGAAGTCCTCGACAAGACGAGTTCCACGCCGCAGTTGTACCCAAGGACTCACGTTTCGGAACCGTGTGAGCATGGGACGGGCCTGAGCAGGATTTCATTCTACTGTATATAGGGTTGTTTGGGTGAGAACTGCCACGTTGGTATCTAACAACTCCACCATATGTGTAAGCTTTTAGTCTCTGATCAATGTTTGGATTTCAATAATATTGGCTACATCTATAATACTATCAATATAATTAGCATATGGCCATACAGATGATTTATAATGTTCCTCAAGAAAGGATAATATCTCTCAAATGTGTCTATATATATATACATATATATATATTAGGTACATGAGTGCATTTTCCCACTGTTATTGTTTTTTTAAATAGGGGTTCTTGCAGCTGTTATCACAACCCTTACACACGCCCTGTGTCAAGCAACTTTGTACATATGTGGCCCTCATCATTTTCAAAATGTTTTCTTTCTACTTTAGAACTTGGTATCAACTTATTTCCCCTATCCCTCACCTTCCCTCACTCTTGAACCCTTGATAATTTGTAATTTTTTGTCATCTTATACACTGACTGCTGTCTCCCTTCAATCATTTTTTCTAATGTTCATCCCCCTAGGAGGGGGTTATTTTTGATCATTTTGATTGGTTCCTCCTTTCTCCCCCCACCTCACACTTCCCCTCCTATTAATGCTACTCTCATTATTGGACCTGAACAGTTTATCTGTCCACAACTCCCTGTGCACATTCTCTGGTGTGGATGGATTCTGTAATGTATAATTGGGATCATCATAGTGGGAGAGAAGGTATTAAAGAACTGGAGGAAAGATGTATGTTTTATTGGTGCTATCCTGTATCCTAACTGACTCTTCTCTTCCATGTGGCCTTTCTGTAAGGGGATGTCCACTTGTCAACAAATAGGATTTATAGCCATGCAAATAAGATGACAGCTATGTCCACATGGAAGAAGCTCCCTAACCTATGTGATGCAAGAATTAATTGATAAAATACTCCAAAACTAGAGAAGGCAGCAGTGCTAGAGCTTAAATTCTGCACACTGTGTTTGTAAAAGGCTATAGATAGTATTGGAAGCCCAACATCCATTTACAGGGACCCCACATAGGTTAAGCCTCTAGAGAATTCCCTCTATTGATCAGGGACGTGCCTAACCTTGCTGTCAAATACAGCACAGTGGAAAGTGAATGTAGTTAGATTAAAATGTCACCCTTATCATTGGTTCTCCTTTTTGATCCATTTCAAATTTGTTTCTGTTTTTGTTACTTTTCCTTTCTTTCCATTTGAGGTTTATCTCTGTTTTATTTCATTGTAGTCAGGTTTTGTTTTGCTTTTGCATGCTTCTATTTATATGAAATCTAGATAGGTGAATCTATAGACACAGAAAATGGATTCATAGTTTCTACAGATAATAGCAAGAGCAGTTGAAGGAACTAGGGAGCTAATAACAAGTATATTTTATTGCTGAGAAAATGCTCTAAAATTTATTTTGAAGGTGGTTGCATATTGTGTTAGTCCGGGAAGACTAGAGGAACAAATTCAAGAATATGCATATGGATATAAGGAATGGGTTTATATTCACGAGGAACAGGACATTGAGAAAACATCCCAGCCCAGTCTAGCTCAAAGTCACAAGTCCGATATTAACCCATATGCCTGAAATCAGTCCATAAAGTCTCCTTCTGACTCACGGAATCACAGGTCAGTGGCTACAGAGTCCTGGCACCGACACGGGGCTCCCCATGTCTTCTCGCTTCCAGTGCTCAGGGTCCATCAACAGCATCCCGTGGTGGCAGAAACAACTCATCGCTGGAAGAGGCCTCCATGTAGCTGCCCCAGTCTCAGAGGTCTGGCTCCATCAGGGCAAAGTCGTGTGGTTTCTCCACCGGCTACTCCAGTCTCCCAGACGCCGCCATTCTGTGTCGCCTGTGATTAATCATCTCTGAAACTAACTCCCAACAACTGAGGATGATAGCTTCTCATCTTCACGAGGGAAATATCGTGAGATTCCCAGGAGTCTCAGGTGAAAGCCATGCCCACATAGAGGCCTCATCAGCTACTGAATGGCTATCTCCAGATTAACAGGCTAGACTCCACCCCTACATTTCAATCATAAAATTAACATAAGCACATGATTGCCACACATATTTATTTTTCATATTTTTAAAGAATTGGATTGAATAAAAAGTCAATAAACCTGAAAATTAAAAGAAAGAATAACTAACCCTTTCTAATGTTTAATGCACCTCAGGCACTATACCTTATTCTTCAAATACAGTATGTGTTTTGTTCTTCACAATGCACATCAGGGTAAGAATTATTAGCCCTTTTTAACAAAGACAATAACTTAGGTTGAGAGCAGTTGGTTAAAATACTCAAGGTTATTATGAAGCAAGGACTGGAACCAGTTGCTACTGATTTTAAATCTCAACTTACTCCCCAAACAAAAGACTACTTCTGAAGACGCTCCATTATTACTCTGTAGCTTCTAAAGAAGTTATCACTCTTGAAAATAATAACTAAAGCTACCATTATCAAGGTTTATACTGCTCCAGTATTTTCTTTTTTGTATAAACATTTGTTAACCTTTCCAAAATCAGGAGATGGATTGACACAATAGCAACACCTATAGGTAGAAACACAAGAGCCATCATGAGAATGGCACAGGATTGGAAGATGTTCCCTTCTATTTTCTGAAGAAATTCATAAAGATTCAAAAGAACAATATCAATAAATTAGTGGGGGTGATCCCTATAGGCCATAATTTAGTACTTCAATTATTTTCCAGTCTTCCTGATTTATTGCCCAACTATCAAGTGTATATGTGGCAATAACTCCCTCCCTAGTTTGGGGGGAGGCAATCAGAAAGATGGGTGAAGGGAGACATTGGTCAGGGTAAGACCTGGAAAAGTAACACTTTGTAAATTATTAAGGGTTCACGAGGGAGGCAGTGTCGGGAGGGAAGGAGGGGAAAATGAGGAGCCGATACCAAGTAGAAAGAAAATGCTTTGAAAATGATGACAGCAACAAATGTAAAAATGTGTGAACACAATGGATGTGTAGATGGATTGTGATAAGAGCTGTAAGAGCCTCAAATGAAATTATTTTTAAAAAGAAAATTTACACATTTTTTATAGAACTAAAGGCAAACAGGGTTATACATTATGTTTCAGCTGATATTAGATGCATGGTTTGTCACTGCCATTAAGAATTTCTCTCTTATGTTCTTATTGTGCACTACATGGCTCAAGCTTTGAAGTGTAAGACTTTCTTTTGTTTTACTAAGTCAAAAATGACTTATTCTGTGGCTTAAATACTAGTAAACAGGGGAGTGGATCCTGAAACATTAAACAAAAAAAGAAAAAACAAACTACCATGACTTGGGTCAGGCACAAATTAGTCCCTAAAGCAATGTGCCTGCTTTTGAACACCTGATCTATGTTTCATAAAGCAGACACACCCAACGCAAAATCTCTCAGGACTGCTTTTTCCATAAGTATTGATTTTGGATGCTAGCAAAATGAAATTCTTCACAACTTCAGACTTTTCAGCAATTATCATGATGTTATTTATTGGTCATTTTTTCAAGATTTCTGTGTGTGTGTGTGTATAAATTTGTAAACCACACTGAAGGCTGCAATCCTGGGCTTTCAACAGCAAGTACTTCAAGTCCTCCTCACTTTGAGCAAATAAGTCTGTGCCCTCTGCAGAACACAGGTTGTTAATAAGCTTTCCTCTAAACCATGATAGCACATTATTTTTCATAAAATCCAGCTTCTGTGGTTATTTGAACAGTAAACACATTGAATAAGTCTGGTGAGAGGACAACAATCTGACAGGCACCTTTTCTGATTTCTAATCATGCAGTGTTCTCTTTTTCTGCCAGCAACATTGTCTTTGATCCACATACACATTCTGCATAAACCCAATGAAGAGTTCTGGCATTTTCATTTTTCTCAAGATGATCCATAGTTTATTATGATTCACACAGTTAAATGTCTTGGTGTAGTGAGTAAAATATGTATAAATATTTTCCTCTATTCTCTGTGTTCAGTTAAGGTCCACCTCACACCAACAATGATATCTCTTGTTCTATGTCCTCTTCTGAATCCAGTCTGAACATCTGGCAGCTTCTTGTCAATGTACTTGTGTAACTCTTGTTGGGTAATGTTCAGCAAAATCTTACTTGTATTTGATATTAATGATACTGTTCTGTAATTTGAGCATTTTGTTGGATCACCTTTCTTTGGAATGGGTTCAAATAGGGTTCTCTTCCAGTCATTTGAACATGTAGCTGTGTCCCAAAATTCCTAACATAGATGAGTGCTCCCTTTGCTTCATCAGTTTGTTAGAACATTCCACTTATTCTATTTGAGTAATGGGTGTATTTGATTCATGCTGCTGGTAAAGATAATTGAAAGTAATCAAGGCTGTCCAAATAAGAAACAAATCTATCTTGGAATAAATACAGTCAGAATGCTCCTTAGAGGAATGGATGAGGAGACATCATTGCATATAATTTTCTGAGTACATACTTATTAACATGGATATGCCCAATGATAGATTGTCAAAAATGTGACACAAAAGCCAATAGATGTACAAGGAAAAATATCCTACTCACCTTCATATGTGAGGGCTGGTTAAACATCCTTCTACTGGTAACAGATGGATCCAGCCAGAAAAAATATAAACAAATTGAAAAGAATTAAAATTATATGAAATATGATTTCAGACTACACTAGAAGTAAACTAAAATAATCAACAGAAAGATAATTGGGAACCCCCAATTTATTTGGATTTCCTTCATTGATAAGTGAATGGATAAGCAAATGATTAATGTTATTCAAGAAAAAAATGGAAATGTTGAACAAAGAGACTTTGAAAAAAACATAAGAATATTGAATATGTATTTCTAAGTGACATAAGCCAATCTTAGCAACTAGATACTATGTATATGTATAATGGTATGCCTACGGACATGTGACAAGAATATTATCAGTGTTATAAAGGATGGAAGAGATAATTGAGCACACTACATTTTAGGGTAACTGCACTATCCCTGGAATAGTAGGACTGACGGTTGGCACAGATGAAAAACCATTGTAGCCTGACCCTAAATTTGAGTCTCTTTTTTTTTTCTAGTAAACTTCATAATTGTAAGAATTTTCTCTCAGCTTTTTATGGCTCTTACAAAAAATTAGGAAATATTGTAAAGAAATTGAGTGTCTTAAGTTAAATGGTCGGTGTCCAAATTACTTAAAAGGTTGGATGGAGGCAGTATCTATGGTAGCTGCTTCTTGGGAACTAGCATTGAGCTGATGCTCATGCTGATCTCCACCTACCTCATCAAGTTAGAGAAGTTTACATGCTTCTGCCAGACCATTTGTATAGTCACTTTTCATGATCATTTCTATGTTATCACATATCCTTCCCCAGATGCAAATTTAGACATTATCACTTCTGAAGTTTATTCAGAAAACTATAATATAACAAATATTATCTGTATTTAAGCTTCATTATCCTTTTATTTCCTGGGATTCAATAAGCAAGTGCCTGTTTCTAGAAGCAGAGTTACTGTATGTAATGGAATTCATCATTTTAAAGGTTAGGGCTTTATAAAATTTAGCTTTATGTTGCCTAAATGCTCTCCAGAAAATTTGTGTCAATTTATATTTCTATTAATTGTGAATTAGAGATCGGCAGTCTTCTCCAACTCTAACCAACACTGAACTTTGTCATTTTTAACAATTTGCTTTGATTTAATAACTATCATGTGTTCCACGTACTAATCTGATAGCAATATACAGTGTCCTGCAGTGATAAAATCTCATTAAGATATTGCAGAGAAACAGTCAAGTTCATAAAAATTCATATTGGATTAAACAATAAAAATGAAAATGGTTTTCAGTAACTGAAACTGAATCTTAATGTTGAAGCGTGTCAGCAGGCTTGATAAAATAAAAATGCTATGAATAACAAAGGAGTGGACTCGTGGTGGAGTTCGCTTTTTACTAACATCCATTATTAAAAATTTTCAACTAAAAATGTGTTTACATGCATGCATGCATGCACACACTTCCTCAATTTCTCAGGTATGTACTGGAAATAGTTTGTATATAGTATTTAATGAAATAATTCTCCACTTTTTATTGGTATACTATCAAATGCTGGTTAACTTGCATACTTGATAACTTGATCAGGAGTAAGAAAAGAATGATTTGACTAGGTATATATTTTTGACTAGGAGAAAATAGAGCCCATGGCTGTTTAGATGCAAGAACAGTAAGATGTCATCTGAAGCTCATGTACATGATCCAAGAGAGATCAGTCCATGGAAAAGGATATCCCCATAAAGTAGAAGGTCAGGGAAGCAGAGGAAGTCTCTGGGGAAAAAATGGATTGATACAATGACTTTAACGAGGGCTTTTAAGAGAACAGTTGTGAAGGAGGTGCAGGCCTGGGCATGGTACTCCCTTGTTACATTGTACGTAGTCAGAGTCAACTCACGGTCACCTAACAACAGTTTTCTTCTATTTGCCTTTATTTCCCCTTGTCTTTCATTACATCTTGGTTTTGGAGTTAATTATTTGTGTCGCCCCCCCCCCTTTCTTTCTTCCTCTGATTCTATCATCTACTTTCAGTAAAGCATTTGAGAACCTCTCATATTTTAAATGAGTCAGTAAAGATCTATGGATGGTTAACTCTGAAATATCACTGCTATCAGAAAAGAAAAAAATCACTCTAAGTAGCCTCCTAATTGACAGCTCAAGCTGTATGTAAGGAAGGCAGCACCACGTCTTTCAAGATACAGGTTCTGACAATATTAACTGAGCAAATTAAGTGAATGGATGAGAAGGAGGTTAGTTCAAATGTGTCCTTAACCAGGCAATCTGACTAGGTAAGTATTCCCACTTGTTTGCTCATGTTGACAAGGAGTTCTCATTAGAATTAAAGCTAAAGTCTGCTTTACAACTTACCTTGTTCCTTCATACTTATATATGATTGTAATATTCCTATTCTTTCAGAAAGACTTTCTTTGCCAGAGTCTATTTATTAAATCACACTTCGGAGGAAAAGTGAAGCAGATAACACATAATAATCTAATATAATTAAGCCTTTATAACTTCATATAGTTCCAGGTATATAGATCTTTTTTGGACTTCAAAAAAAATAATCAGTGTACTAATTCTGGCTAAGCCATGTAATCTACATAATTTATCCCCTTTGTGCAAGTTAACTCAGAACAAGTGTTTGTTTTTTTTCCTATTTAAATCAAACAATGGCTAAAGGCAATAGGAAATAAACAACAGTAGTCAGCTTCAAATCAAACATATGATGTGTGAATTGTATATCTACAAAAACATTTTGTAAAAGGAGGAAAATTTTGAAAGAATTGATAGGCAGATGATTCTATACTTTGCATATTCTAACTAAAGTTAGCTCTACATAGCAGCAAATAAAATGATAACAGAGAATCTACTATGATTGTGTCTGAGGAACCATCAAATTGAATTTGAGGCAACCATGGTCAACTTAATTATATATTACTGAAATAACAAAAATACCATAAGTAGATGGCTTTAGCAAACAGAAAGGTAGTCTCTCACAGTTTAGGAGACCGGAGATCTGCTCTTTTTAATACTTCTAGAGGAAGTGCCTGTGTCCTTTCAAAATATGTAGGGCCAACATTCTTTTGAGATCTATGCTTGACTTCCCAGATCTGTGCTTATCTGCCTCTGCTCTCCCTTGCATCTAAAAGGCTCATCTGCCTAAGGGACAGTTTGTCAGATTGAAGAAAGAATAACAATATCCTGAGTACACCAAAAACCTGGGTGGTGCTTATCTTTTCAGATTGTACTCCTTAACCCATCTAGGGATCAAATTGATGATGTAAGGCAAGTGGGTTTACAAACTCTCTATTTTCATACTTCCCCATATCATTTCTATCAATCGTATTTCAATAATAATTATAAATCAGTATATACAAACTAGCATCAGATACTAAACTCAATGCTTAAACAGCTCAAGTTCAATTCTTATTTAGCTTATCTAAATCCTTATCTAAACTATTCTATTTAAACAGTAATATGAGATTAGGTCTCTGAAGGCATCAAACCAGATTCAGGCTTTCTGTCAGCCATTTGACTTCAGTCCTTAAGAAACATGGCTTCTGAGACTTTCAAATGGTGATTTCTACCCCTGAGCTCAAAATGTACATTAATCATATTCATTTTTGCCATTTCAAACAGGAAAAAATCAGGGGTAAAATAAAAATAATCAGAATTATAAAATTTGCCATATTCTTTCCAGAAAGTAACCCAGTAAGCTGTATAGCAATATCTGACCTCTCATTAGTCAAATAAGAAAAACTACCCTGATGGAGGGATCAAACTAGCATTTGCTCTCCATCTTTATGATTTGTTTCTCCAGCACTCCACTATCAAGTTACCATAATGTCTCAGTAGACAAGAGAAAAAAGTTCATAAACATGCATATGTGCATAAGAAAGGTTTATATACAAGAGCAATTGAACACTGAGGAAACATACCAGCCCAGTCGAGCCCAAGGTCATAAGTCCAATAATAGCCTATATATCTGATAGCAATCTATAAAGTCCTCTTCATACTCACGAAATACATGCAATGACACCAGGACAGTCACAGGCCAGTGAGTGCAGAGTCTTGTGTACCCAGTGGCGGTAGAAGCGTCTCAGCACTGGGAGGGGTCTCCCTGTGGCTCTTTCAGTTTCTAGGGCTCTGAGTCTACCAGCATGCTGCCATGTGTCTCATCAACTGCAATTGTCCCCCAGGGAGTGTTGTCAGTAGAAAGTATCAAAAGAAGTGAATCCAGAGATAGTGTCTCCTGCCTCCAAGAAAAAATTACCACATTTCCCGGAATTCTCAGAAGAGAAGGTCATGCCCACATATGGGTTTCATTGACTATCTTCAGATTGACAGGCTAGACTTCATCTGTGCACCCTTAATACTCTAATTGACACCAGATTTGATGCCACAATGAGTCAGAGTTGAATTGATGACCATAAGGTTTTCGACCAAAGTCACTGAGGTGGAGTTAATACTGACCCACAGAGACCCTGAGGATTTCCCTGTTCATGGGAGTTGAAAGACCAGTCTTTCTCCAGGGACTTTCAGTGGAAGTGGGTTTAGATTGAGTTTTTAAGCATCCTTTGGAAGTTGCCTTTTTCTCCATGATTTCGTCTTTCTGTGAATACCACTTTGTTTGCATCTGTCCAGGGATCTGGAAGGCAGTGAAGGGTGCAGAAGAATGCATATGTCCTGTAATTCCTACCTTCGTGGGTCACATATAATTATATTCCCCACAGTCCAGAGTAACACACGTGCCTTCATACAATCCTATGCCAAGCGCCCCACAGTTAAAATCCATATTATATAATAAAATTTCGGAACTACTCTTTGAGTCAGTAAGTTTTCCTTTAATGAAAGCATACAGTAATAACAAATATGAAAGTAGAAAGCGATCATGCCACGAATGAGTTAAAAAGAATTACCAGGCAGCAAGAGAAGAGAGTTCACTTTCTTCTATGAGACTGGTTATTAAAGTTTGGCAGGGCACCTCTGGGGAGGTCTGAAACCCATTCAAGGTGTCTTTGGGGTCAGCAGTACTTTCATAATACTAAAATGCTATTTGACTTTTTCACTTTCCCATGAATATAAAATATTTCCTAGACAGCTAATACAATGTGTGCTCTGTGCTGTTTCAAAAATACCTTCATTTTCATGTCTAATATGGGAAACATCAGTAGATATAACCCACAGAAGCAAACTTTTTTTGAAGGTCCTTAGTGATTTTTAGGAATGCCAAGGGATCCTGAAGCCATTTTTTTTAATAACACTTGATTCATACCAATCCAGTTAGCATGCTGCATCTCCCTGCATGTGCAAAACATGGGACTAGCATCCACACTGGATCAAGGTTCTTAGAAATTAAGTGCCGTAATACCTTAAATATCATAAGTAGAAAGTAGATTGCTGTAATGCACAGATATTTGTTTTTTAATGGTTTAATGGGCCAGAATTTGAAATCTAGGGGGTTGTCTCTAGAAGAATTTAATCTCTATTTATTGGCTTTGCAGGAACTTCTTGCCTTTCCAGCTTTTGGTTTCTTTTATGTAGGACATATCCTAGGCTGGAAAATCACAGCATCTTAATTGACCTCTGCTTTTCTCCCTGGATGGGTCAGTTTGCTTGTTTAATCTCTTGTATTTTACACAGCAGTCACCGAAGATACATCGTGCACTAACTCTGCCTGATTATCATGCCAAAGATAACTCATCCCCAAAGAGTGTTATAATCATAGACAAAGAGGTTGAGGCTTATAACACTTTTTTTTTTTGGGGGGGTGTCAAAATCCAGCCCAAACCTGTGTCATCTTAATGTTCAAATATACCAAAACATTGATCATATCTCTTCATAGGAAAAGAAATCTGTGGTAGAAAACCCAAATTATTTAAAAGATAGTGATTCTTTTTATAATATTTCATTTCTTTTAATATTGGTTCTAGATGACATTAGGTGGTTTGCTGATAAAGATTGACTGGACTGTTTTGCAGTTTTATATCTCTTTTTGCTCTATCCATTATCATCTGTTGAAATACTTAAAAGACCAGAAACCAAGCTCACTGCCATTGAGTAGAGTTGACTCAGAGCAACCCTATGGAACAAAGTAAAACTTTCCTAGTGAGTTTTCTTTTATTTACTTATTTTTTTTCATAGTGAGATTTCAAGACTATAATAAGTTTATAGAGCCCTGTCTCTCTCTCATGGAGCACTGCTGGATACAAGCTGCTAACTTTGGGGACCACAGGCCAACATGTAACCATGTTGCTACCAAGTATCCTTTTGAAATAGTTAGCACAGAGCTTCAATGTACTAAATTATTTTAATTATAGAAGAATATTGATATTTTAAATAATTCTTAAAAGCAATCATGACTCACTCTCCAAGCTACTGAAAAGTGTCTTTTGGCTATTTCAAATATAGCAAAAATATTTGTCACTTTGCATTTCAGAATTTCAATATCATGTTGACTTTTAAGAGACTGAATCAAAGGAAATAAAGCTTACATTTTGACAACTTGGGTTAAAATTAACATAAAATACCACCTCAAGTGAAAATGATTTAATTAATGCGAACTAGAATTTATCTCAGTGTAAACAAATTCTCTGGGTAAAAGAACCCCAAATTTGCATTTCCTCTTTTTGTTAGCAGATTTTAAGAAAAATGGGGTGACTACCCAAATATATTTATATTGTCTTTAAAAAATAATTCATTTAGAGTCTCATTATTTGAATTCTATGAAGCATCTGATACCTTCAGAAAAAAATTAAAATTGAAATTTCCAATATTCAGTAATAAAGAAAATTATTCTTCAGAGTTTGATTTTCATATGTATTTTATTCAAGAAGTTAGTAAATATAAGTAATGAAGTTAGAGAATGATATTATTAGTAATTTTGAAATCAAAATACCATCATTTTAGATTTTTAAGTTATTCAGTGTTTTTTGTATAATAGTATATATATATGAATGTTGATTTAAGTTTTTCTTTCATAAAATACTGCTACATTAAAAGTAAAACAGATCATATATCATTGTAAACTTTGTGGTTGGATAATGAAAAAGAAATAATATTGCTACAATTCTCTTTACTTCTCTCACTCTAATCCTGCTGTTTGAATCACTGCCCAAATTATTCCATTAAAAAATCTAATTTTAAAATTGATTTTATTTACACTGGAAATAGGGGAAAAACACACATAAAAGAGGACTAATTGATTAATGGAGTAGTTCTTTGGTTCTTCTGGCTCATTATAAGATATTTTAATCACTATAAAAAGTTCAATGTCTAAAATATAAATTATCTAGATTCTTTTTCAAAAGTAAGTGATCAGTTGATATATTGCATTTTATATATTTCACTGAGCAATATTATATATTATCCCAATGCATAATTTTACATGAACTTTATTTTTAGAGTAGCTCAGAAAAATGCATAGAAAGTAGAATGATCATTTCTGAGCACAGAGCTTTCCCTGTTACTAATTATCTTGCATTCATAATCAGAAAAGGTAATAGCAAAACTGGGGAGTAATTCACCAAAAAGTCATGGATATAGGGATTAAAAATAAATAATTAATTTTGAATGACAGAATGAGTAAGATGAATTAAAAAAAAAACAGCAAGTCCTTTGCTTCATGGTTGCAAATGGATATCGAATTCAAGAAGATCTGATATATCAATAGCAGAAGGCAGCACTGAATGCTAAATCAAATTACAACTTTTCCTGTTGGGATTTCCACATCTGCCTTCATGTAGATTGATTAGAATAAAGTAGGCCATCAGAGGCCCTTTGTCTGTGTGGGACTGGGTGAATCAGCTGACAAGTGGCCATCCGATTACCCACAGAGGGGCAGCTGTGCACTAGGAGTTTGACAGCTGACTTCATTACAATTCCTAGGCTGCAGACTGCGATGGATCCGTCCTTTAATTGAGCTGGGCCAGGAAACTGCCCAGAGAGGGAGGGGAAAATGGCTGGATACTGACAAAATAACTGGAGAGCTATCAGGTAAATCCCATGCTATGACAGGATGAGTGGGATCAGGACCACCCTGTAAAGTCGTGTTTGGGTATGCTATGATTTTAGTCACTGTCATTGAAATTGCTCTTGGTGGACTATTAAAACATATGTGAAAATTCTTGTATGAACCAAAAATCTTTGTATTTTCCATAGCAGGCGATCCCCAAAACATTTACCTGATACTCATTTTACCACTTTTGCATGCTAGGTAGAATTTCCTCAAAAAGTGATTATGAACAATTAGGAGAGGACTGTATGCACACACAGACACATATGCATTCACATATACATGTACATATGCACATATTATAGAAAAGGTCTATTATGGGTCTTAAAATATAGAAGAGTGTTATGATAAAAACAATATTGGAATTTCCAAATTATATGATACACCGTGATCCAGTGTTTATAGATATATTCAGGAACATAAAATAGTATAAGGTCTAATATCCCTCCGTGAAATTGTATAAGCTGAAATAGTAAAGGCAATTGAATTCAATACAAAATATATGTCACAATAATCCATTATTTCACTTTAAACCAAAACAATTTAAAAACCACGCAATGTAAATGTGTTATAGATTTTCACATTGAGAAAATAACATTGTAATAGGCTTTGGCATTTTAATATATGAGCTCCTATAATCTGTCTTCATTTGCTTCTGGTAGCTTTCCTCTCTGTTTAGAATGAGAGTCAATGGGGGCGGGAGAGGAATCACAAATAAAAGAATGAATATTGTTTACTGTTACTTTTATATATGCCATTGAAACATATTTCTATCTCCAGTTTGTAATTTCACTTTATGCATTGAATGTTTTATTATTCATGATTACAGAATGAAATAATTACTCTAACCAATGGTAAAATGCCGATCATCTTCTCTTTATACTTTCAGCTGCCTTTCCCACTGTTTTTGTGATTTCATAACAAGAGAAAAACATTCTAAATTTTCTTGTCAAGATTCACTCTTTCTGTCTTTGAGTAGGACATCAGAATAGTAAACAGTCCAAGTGAATCTAAATAAATGATGACTTAGACCCTGGAAAGGAGTCTGCACTGCTCAGTGGGTTATGAGTTGCTAAGTGCAGGTTGATGGTTCAGAGGGAGTAAGATGAGATTTTCAGTTCCTGTAGATTTAAAGCATTGGAAATTCACAGGAGAAATTCTATTGTGACCTATAGTTTGGTTTTCTGTCTTATTATTTAAGCCAATAAGCATTCCAAAAAGAAAATTTACACATTGGAAGGATCAATTCTAAAACTAGCTCTGTACACCTCAGATTGTTAAAATGCCTTTCTCTAATCCTGATGTAGGATTCGTCTTCATTTAATCCAGCTTCTCTGATGATTTACTCAGCACCCACATTGAATAAGAAGGGTGAGAGGATACAACTCTGAGGCACACATTTCCTGATGGTAAACCATGGAAACAGTCTATGGTCTGTTAGCATAGCTACCTAGTGACCCATGTACAAGTTTGTTTTTTTAGGTAACAATGCCTTGTTTGGCAATTTCCATTATTCTCAATACTATTCATAATTTGTGTGCAGTGTTCCATAAATATCTTTTAGGTCAGGGGGTATGATACTCAGCAGTTGCTCTCTAGTCAGTTTCCCTAATCATGGGTCTGAAGGACAGCCAGAACTTCCCATGCATTTATAAAAACAAAAATGAAAATAAAATCAGAATCTAGGAATTATCAAATCAATAGACAAATGCCTGCACTTCTGCATATAACGTTAATATAGGTGTTGACTGTAATGAACCCAGTAAAGAGGTTAGCTGCTAAACTAAAAATTGTTGATTCAAGAACAGCAGCTGTTTGGTGGGAAAGAGATTTGAGAGACTGTTTCTGTGAGGATTTGCAGTCGTTGGAACTATGCAGCCATTTTGCAGTCATTGAGGCAAAGGGTCATTGAGGCAAAGGTCACTTAATAGCCACAAGTAAGAAGCGTTTAACTTGTAGACCTGACTTGTGAATTCTGCCTCAAACCTGAGTTTTAATTAGTTCATTTACCATTTACAAAAGTCTATCATGAATATATTTAACATAGGCAGAATTAGACATAGGGTTTGGATTCTGTCTTCACTTTTAAGTGGCTACTTCAGTTATGAGGTGCCATAGAGATGACAGTGACACACAGTGTCAAATGAAGCGCAATCCTCACCACGGCTGCCTATTGGAGCCTAATGTTGCAGCCATTATGTCTTTCTACTCCCTGACCATCTGCATCTTTTTCACTAAACCTTCTACTTCATCAAGCATGACCTCCTCCAGACACTGGTCCTCCTGAGAACATGCCCAAAATATGTGAGACACAGTTCTCCATTCTCACCTCCAAGCACATCCTGGCTGTACTTCTTTCACTACAGATTTGTTAGTTCTTTCTGCAGTCTGTGTTATTTTTAATATTCTTCACCGACATGACCGTGAAAAGTCATCAATTCTTCAAGTTTCCTCCTTTGGTGTCCACTTTTTAAATGCATAGGAGACAGCTGAAGAGTTTGCACGGCAATGGTTGGGATCAGGAAGATCCAAGTCCTCAAAGTGGCATCTTTGCTTTACAACACTTTAAAGAGGTCTTCGGGGGCAGATTTCCCTGGTGTAACACTCTATTTGGTTTCTTAAATAGGGCTTCTTCCATGATGTTTACTGTGGACCCTAGTAAATGAACTCTTTGAGCACTTGTAGACCTCAATGGATTGGACCTGGCTGCTCCCAAGAGAGAAGGGTCAGAGTGAAACATGTCCTTTTTAACCTAATGTCCTGAACTAGGCCTAAGGGCCAGATTGATAGATTGAAGAAAGAGTAACTCTGTTTTGTTTTTTTTTTTTTGGTAGGGGGGGAACCTTAAACTGGTGGTGATTTTCAGGCACTGGAGAGAATCTGAAATCATGAAGAAAACTGTTCTCTAGGACTGAATGTTAAAGAAAGCCTGTGGCAGGTTAAAATATTTGTGAGGTGACCACCTGGGTCCACTCGTTGAGTGAAAATAGGAGAAATGCAGCAATAAAGAGATGAGTTGAGTCTGACCACTTACATACATGGACTTGGCTTACAAGGTGCTAAAGGAAAAGGCAAGAGTCAGTTGACTGGTCTGAAGTTCATGGCCTAGCATAAGAGGGGAAGGCTTGTAGAGAACTTATGATGGAGCCATGGTATAAGACAATGCAACCAGTGGACACTCTGGTGAGGCTAAGTGAGGCAGCTCACAGTGAGTTGACCGAACTCAACCACATGAAGAGAAGATTTTTGATCTTCTGAACTGTTGTAGATTGCTGCTGGCTATATGGACATCTTGTCATGATTTGACTTTGTTTATCAATGCAAACTTCACAAGGTTCCAACTAGAATGCGTATTCTTCATGTCAAAACATACCATTGTTTCTTCAGAGCACTGAGTTGATGTAAATAGACAATAATTTAACTTCACTCATTTTTTAAAAATGATTTTGATGGACACAGTTTTTAATTCTGATGAAATCCTATGTGTTTCTGTTGCCTGTTGCCGCTTCTGCCTGCAGTGCCATATCTAAGACTCAATCAGTAAGAACTTGGTTTTAAAGACTTACTCTTGTGTTCTGTTCCAAAAAATGTTATGATTTTAGTTTTAGCATTTTGTTCTAGATTCATGCTGAGTTAATTTTTGTGTATGCTGTGAGCTACTAATCCAACTTCAATATTTTGCATGTGAAAATCCAGTTGTCACGGTAATGTTTATTAAAGACACCCCTGCTCCCCTTAAATGGAAATAGCAAGAATCAATAGACAAATATATGGGTACATTTCTGTACCCCAAACTTTATATGTCTCACATTATATCAGTGCCAGGTTGCAATAACTGTAGATTTTTAATACACTTTGAGATAAGAGAGTGTGAGTTTATTCTTCTATTTTGTTCTTTGTATACAGGATGGATTTGGATATTTGGCCCCTTCAATACTTTGTATTCCTCTTCCTACCCTGGAAGCATCAGGATCTGCTCACATCAGTGGTTTTCAGTCTTTCTGGCTGCCTTCACAGAGGTCACAAAATAAACCCCAACCAATCTGAGAGTAAGATGCACGCTATGTCTTTGGAGCAACAGATGAAACCTGTCTCAGTGTAAAAATACCATGTAATTCTTGGACTGAGGGACTTCTGTCATCATCTGCATGCCAAGTCACAAGAGAAGGGGTGGAGATGGTAGAAGCAGTGTTTTTCTCTCTCTGTGAAATGTGTTCTTATCTTTATTACATCTCAAGTTCCTCTTTATGGTTGGTTTTTTACCCGTGATTTGAGAGCTCATGTTTCTGATCGGATTTCTTGTGGGAAAGATCAGGCTCTTAGATCTACTAGTACTTCGACCATCTTTCCAGATTTCTACTCCACATAGTTGCCACTTTCTTTTTAATTTTATTATAATTCAGATTAAGTTGTACAGAGCAGATAATGACCTTTCTATTCCAAAATTTATTCACATTACATATTTCAACACATGCATTTCAATCCCTTCAATGTACTGTTGTTTATTCTAGTGTTTTCTGTTCCCAAATACTTATATTTAAAAATGTAAATTTACTTTGTTTTCTAAGTATGGTTTAGCTATGTTTTGTTTCTCAGTAAGACATAAACTTCTTCCCCAAATGCAAATATTGTCTGCATTTTTAGTAGACTTTCATATCATATCAGAAAAAATTGTCAGTCACCTCTATATTTGAATTGGGATTGATGCAATGACAGTGTCCAAAGCCATTTAAATGCTTCACAAAGGGGATATTAGGCCAGTACAAATTACAATTATTATGATGAAAAACTGGATTTTTGGGGTCTCTGCCAGTTGTCCAGGCACATTATCTGAAATTCTTAATGAGGGACCGTTGGCCTGCAAAAAGTCATTACAGGAATCACAATAGTAATCCCGTGACACGAATTCCAGAAGAGGTATTGGGGCTCATATATGACCTGCGCATTGATGCAAAGAAACTCATTCAAATAGACTAAGGTGATGCTACTTGGTTTAAACTCCAGAAAGGAATATATGTGCCAGGCTTGTGTCATTGCACCATACTATTAGATCTGTCAACTAAGCATGTAAACCAAGGATCTGGGTAATACGCATGTGGAAAATGTGTGATATAAGGACTGAAGGAAGAGTCCTTAACCTCTGTGATGTTCAGGTGACAGAAACTTGCTTGTTGAAAGCAAATGTATCAAAGACTATAGCTTTCAGTGTGAATGGAACCTCAACATAAGGAACACAGGGTTCAGAGTCACATCACAACTGGATCAATGAGTAACATCATGATAAATGGAGACAATATGACAGTTGTCAAACCTGTCATTCTACTTGGATCCATAGTCCAAATCTATGGAAAGAACAGCCAAGAAATCAAATGAGATTTCTTGGGCACATCTGCTGCTAAAGATCTCTTGAAAATGTAACAAAGCACAGATGGTGTTTTGGGGACAGAGGTACTTCTGCCTCGAGTGCTACAATTTTCAGACACCTCATAAACACCTGAAATCTACAGATAAGAAAGGATGAAGAATACTTACTCCCTTGGATTTCCAGGAGAACAATCAAATCTGTGTTGGAAGACAATTAGTGAGGATAAGCAGACTTCTATTTTGTATACTTTCGACATGTTATCTGGCAATGAGTAGTCCAAGGGGAAAGGACACCATGCTCTTTCAAGGAGCAAGAAGAATCTCAAGGGTCCAGGTTGATACAGTGGCTGCAGTGATGATCTCAAACATAGCAATAGTTCTAAGGATTGCATAGATCATCTTTGTTGCTCTGTGGTACATGAGGTCTTGATGGGTCAGAGTGAATTCAATAGGACCAAACAACAACAATGACAACAATATCAATCACAATGCAGACCCAGGGACAATTAGGGTAAATACAAATGATGATACAGTTGTGGAGAAAGAGTACTGTGTCAACAAGTGCAGAAAACACAATATTATCATTTATTAAGGATGCTATGGTTTTGTCAATTCACTATATCAAAGTTTTGTTTTATTAGTAAGTCAGGCAAGAAGACAATTTGTACTACTCACTTTTCTTTGTGTTCCTTGCTATTGCTGCTGTCTATATTTGTTTTTCGTTTAATCAAAACTATCGGGATTTATTAATAAAGGTAATTGATGATCACAACTGAGGAACAGAAAACATTAAGGACAGTCATTGGTCCACAGCAGCACCTCTTCTGAGCAAGCAGTCATTCTCTCACTGCTGAAGAGTCTCTCAGTTGTGTGATCCCCTGGTATCTGACTCCATGAGCCAGGACATCTGCTTGTTTTTCTCTGTGCAGGTGTCATGGTCTCAGCCATGCAGTTCCTTTGCTCAGACTCATGGACATTTTGCTACGTCCTCTTCTGCCTCATACACTTCAGACAAGTATCTCACATGTACTCTACTGGGGTATCTATCTATCTGTCATCTATCATCTTTCTCTCTCTGTCTTGCAAAACCATATAATTGAGAATTGATACAGATATCATGTAGTTTGATATTTCAATTGCATCAAGCAGTATTACAACCACAAAAAAAGTTTCAAAACATTCTCTTCTTTCTTGAATGCCTTGATATCATCTCCGCCAATCCCACCACTGTATTCCAGGATCTCTTATTCCATTTGCTTTCTGTATGGGTTCATCAACCCTGGGTTTCATCTATTTAAATAACAGAAGAACATATAACAACAATTCACCTCAATGGAAAAACCATCTGAGATAAGCCCTGATATAAGCCAAAAAATCAACAACAAAAACAAACAAAATTACAGAAAATATTGAAAATTCAACATGCATCTTGAGGTGGGGGTAATCACCTGAAAGGGTTTTAACCAATCAAGTCAGGTTTATCATTTTCATCTATAGTCATCTCTCCAATGAACTCTGTTTAGTAACTTTTGTCCTCCCATCCCTCTATTATGGATAGAGGGAGATCACCAGAGGTTTATTTCCTATGTAAACCTCACAGATGTATCTTCGTCTTTCACTGTCATCCATTGCCTTCTGCAAGCCAGAATCTCACAACTTAACTCTGATACCATCCCCTCCTTCAGCCTCTGATTATATGATTTACAATTCTTGAGTCACTGATGCTGGTGTCCTTTTTCTATGTGGACTTAATTGACATCTTACTTAGATGTCTGCTTGTGTGGAAACAAGCCTTTAAGACGCCAGGCACTATTTTGTCTGATAGCTGGGAAGCCATCCAGTTTCTTCACCACACTTTCCTATAGTACTCTTATTTTCTGCGTTCCCTTCCTGAGTCTGAGTTTTGAGCAGGGGCATGCTTTAATAACTAATTGATCTTATATTGGAGCTGGGATTGCGTGAGAATCCCAAATCCCTCCCTGGATCTATTTTTTTTATTATTTTTTAAGCTGCTATGTTGTCTCCCTTCAGAGGTCTCATTGTTAATATATGGTGGAGAGCCTTATTAAACAACTCCCTGCGACATAAAGACCTTCCATGAATATTGTCATTGATTAGCCCTTGACACTAATATTTTAACACACTATTGAGAAAAGGATATTGGGCCTATGTAGGCTAACTCTGTATCACATTGCCGGAATTGCTCACTTGTACAGAATCAGTTCTTTCATGGTAGGATGCTATTAACACAAACAATGGGAGTTGATTGTCAAGGAAAAGTTGCAATAATATTCACTAAAAATGTCAGTCACAGATTTATCAGGAATATACACACAGACACAGACACACATGCACACACAACATGTAGGGCATTGAGTAAGTCAATAATTATAAGTCAATAGTAAGTCAATAATTGTCTACTGACAGTTCAATAATTTTGGAATAGCTGTTTTCTGCTTATTCAAACCCCATGAATTTTAAGCCTTAAAATGTCAGTTAAATGTGTTTGAGGTGGAGTGCAGTTCACCGAGTGGAGTTTCTGCATCAGTCTCTTCAGAGCTTGGGCCCCTTTAGGAATGATGGGTGAGTTTTTGAATTATTTTTTGTTTAAAATATGTTGTATATACATACATACATACATACATACATATGTATATATATACACCAACATTTGTATCTGTGTGTATTGAACCTATGATACATGCACAACACACAAATTTGTCATACTGTATTTGACATAAGAATCTGCTAGTGAGGAAGATCTAGACTCCACGTTGAGGCCACCTGGTAGCCGCAGAGATGACCCAGCAGAAGGAACAAGCACTAACTTGCACTAAACCCATTAATAAAATCAGGATTTTTGAGCCCAGGTCTAACAGCACCAAGCATTTTTCCTTGTAGAAGTTATGAAATGGGGAAGTTTTATAAGGAATTTACTAGAAACCTTGTTCCTGTACATTCCTGACTTACACTTTCTTATTTTGGAAAATATCTCTACATATAGTGGCTATGAAATGAAAGGGAATTGTATCACAATTGTGCAGACATACTATACTGGAAAGAAGTGGGGATGTTGACTTAGAATACACAGGTTTGAAAATAAGCAACAGCCATATTAAAGTTAGGCATTGTATATTGATGTAATCATTCAGAGCCCTGGTTTTCATATTTAAGATGAATGACATCATAATATGCCTTCTGCAATAGCTCAAGGTCCACATCCACACATCATGGTTCAACTTACACAGCTGCGAACCAAAGTTCCTTTAATAAAAACTAACAAAAGTCAGTTGGCCTGGAGTTGATTCAGACTTGGGATAAACCCACTTTTTTTTTTTAGTAAAACTATGTTCTATGGAACTTTCAGTGGCTGACATTTTGGAAATGGATTGCCTGACTTTTCTGAGGCACATCTGGGTGCAATAAAGCCATCAGCCTCTCATTTAGCAATGGAGCCCTGCATTAACTCTTACACTCCCAGGGAATCTTAGCTCAAGTAGCTGCTGTGGTTATTGAAAGGAATTAAACAAAGTAATGTATAACCATTGCTGAGTATGGCATTTCCTAGACAACAAACATCTGATAAATATCAAATATGTAGGTGTATTTTATGTCCTACACATCTCGATGATTATAAGAAATATCACTATCACTTTTAAAAGTTCATGAAATAGATTTAATAAGAAGTGTACACTAAAGTACTTTGATCAATTAGAACAGAGAGGATAGATATATAGTGTTATATAGCTATATATATTATATAGCTCCTAAATATACTGATTCTAAAAATTCAGGTCTCGTCCAGTTTCACGTTGTCTACCATAACTGAACTGGTTTGAAGTAGTTTTAAACTATGTTTCAAACCAATGTAGTGGCTCTAAGGGAGAAAGACCTAGCAGTCTGCTCCTATGAAGATGGCAGCCTAAAACACCGTCTTGGCAATTCTCTGTGAGACAGCATAAACATGGGAGCATTTAACAATAGCAGGAATGTTATAATGTCTCCTTGTTCACTGGTCTGTCTCCAGTGTTTATTGTGAACATAGTGTCTACAGTATTTGCTGAATGAAGAATGGATGTGTCAGGATGGATGAAGGAAAGAATAAATTCCAGGACAACTGAACCAGTGAAGTTATACTTTAACCTCTTTCATGTTTAGGCATGTAGAATTTCAATGATTTTCAATTATTACTCAATCACATAACCAGTCAAGTGACAGTCATATGGCTAGAATGAATGTTATAGTTGTTTTCTATATGACAAATAAAATAACATGATTTCAAAAAATTAAGTTTGAAGAAGAGGGAGGAAAAAACCCTGGTGTTATCTAAAGTCATCTAAAGAAATCTGATTCATCCTTCATAAACAATTCTTGGAAACATTTTTGTGTACTGTTGAAACTTAGAATTCTTTTGCAAAATATTGAACTTTTACTCCTTAGGTAAACTTCTTTCTTTATACCATTAGGAATTGGAGAAAATTCTGATTCATGATTTTTGTATTTGTATTTCATATATTTTCTTTTTAGTTTTTTGTTAATTAAAGAAAATAATGATATTACTTAAGAGGCTGTGAAATAATTGCTCAGTGTGTTTTAAAATAATTATTTTCTTCACTTAAGATTATTTTATTCTGAGAACTATTGAAAATGGAAAATCAAAATAAATCCTAGATCCAATAGGTACTCTGATTCCTTAAAACGGCACATGGAGAGCAGATTCTAATCTCATAGGTTGAGAATTGCTATGAAAGTAAGTCATTTTGTTGATAAACTAATTGAAGTAAACCTGTAAACAATTAAAGAAATTATGTTAGACTGAATTATCTAAGCAAAAGATTATCTCAAAACTGAGTGAAAATAAAGTAAAACTCTGTGTTTAACAAATCACTGGGTATAAACCATGCAAAGTTGTGGTAATGGCAGAAAAAATGATTGCTCATTTTATTTCATATTACAGAAGAACAATGGCAAAAAATTACTGAACTCAGTTTTGATAGGCTTTTGTTTGATAACTCTAAAAGTCTTTGTATTACCTGGAGCAGTAATGTAAAAAAGCAACTGAAACTGGATTTCAGGAACCTTATTATAGATACACTATCACTGTGAATTTTATTTGCTTATGTTATTGTTAGTTGTTCTAGCGGTCATAATGACTTATGGCAGCCCCATGTACCACAGCATAAAACCCTGGCCAGTCCTCTCCCACCCCTAAGAGGGACACAAGTCAGTCCAATGTGACTCGTGTTTTTTCAGAAGTAGCCTGTCAGATTTAGTTTGCCTGTACATTTTAGTCTGGAATCTCGGCTGAACCCTGTTCAGTGTATCCATGACATAGATTCAAAGATACAAAGACTGTCTGCCTTTTTCTCTTAATATTAACAATAGACAATAAAAGCATGGGTCATATAATAAGAACCAAAGTAAAAAAACAAAACACAAAAAACCCACTACCTTAGCTTCATCCAAACTCCTAGAGGCCCTGCAGACAATGCAGAGCATTGCGTAGGGCTTCTGAAGCTGCACCTCATTGCCTCTTCTCAGGAAGGCCCAGTCCCTGGAGAAGGGCATCATGCGCGGTAAAGTAAAGGGGCAGCAGACAAGAGGAAGGCTCTCCACTCGAGAAAGCGATGCATCGGCTGCAATGATGGACTCAGACATAAGAACGACATTGCAGATGGCCCAGAGCCAGGCGGTGTTTCGTTCTGTTATCCATAGGTCGCTTTGTTTCTGACCTGACTTGATGGCGTCTGATCAAGGCAGCAGCCAATCGTCATAAGCTCAATTCAGTCCCTCTTTCTCCCATACACAGTGGCTGGTGCAAAGTGACCGTCCAAATCATAAGCCCCATTTATGACAGTGACAAAAAAATTCTAAGTGTCTATTGTTAAACCTGTATTCCTTTTAAGACTGTTCTTTCTGACAGTGGACTTATTTACAAGAATAATGCAGATAGTTTAAACAAAGTTTGACTGTAACCATTTGAGGAAAAGAAAATGGGAAGTGGAAAATTATGTTGCAAAAAATAATGATGACTAAAAAAAGAACTACTCAGAGTATTATTGCCAGAACTAGATTGTGCTTGGCTGCCATTACAGACTCCTCTGACGAAGGACCATAATTCAGATGCATCAATTCTCATCAGGTCTTCCTTATTCATTGTCTAGCTTTTGCATGCATATGAAGCAATAAAATACACTGTACCTTAGAAAACTCCAATATTGAACCAACTATTTTTATAAAGAACTAAACCTTTGCAATTTATTTTTTAAATCATACAAGTAATGCAAACTTATAGAAGGTTGCTAAATTGTAGACTCACATACATAATAAAATACATATTCCATTTCACATTTTGAAGTAAAGACTAACTTCTATATATAATGCAGATGCTTTCGTATAAAAGTAAGACAATGCTCTAAGAACTATTTCACCACTATCTATCCTTATAATTGTACTCCTCTTAAAGCAAGCACATGTACTTTTATAATAATACTGATAACAGCTTTATAGTATTCAATTCTATGTTTACAGTATAATTTAAAAATCAATTCTGTACTGTTTTTTTCCAATGATTTGTTATTATAAACACAGCTTTGATGGCCATCTCTGTACACTGCTCTGTATAATCATTTTTTTCAGAAGAGGGAAAAGCCTTCCAAGTAAAATTGTTATTGAAAAATACTGATCGATGCTTCTGATACTATATTTGAAATACTGTAATTTAAAGATGGAGTCAATTTGTCCTTCAGTAAGATTTTAAATATCATCATATTGTCATCTCTCATACTACCTCTAAACTTTTACCACTTCAGAAGGAAGACCTAACCGAACCCATTACTGTTGAGTCATTCTGAGTCACAGGTACTCAATTATACACAGCTGAACTGCCCCATAAGGTATCAAAGCCTGTAAATCTTAACAGAAAAAAATTTGCCACCTAATCTTCTTTTCCAGGGACTTGTGGACCTCCACTGCCCATCTTACATTAACAGCTAAGCATTTCACCGTCAAGCCACCAGTACTTCTAATCACTTTAAGAGCATGCGCACACATACTAGTCATTTCCAATATACTATGCACTGTATTGCGATCACTTAGGGGTATAATTTGCAATGTTTACTTCCCAGTAAATTTGAACATAGGAACATTCTATATATATATATATATGCATAATTTTGATACTATCTCTTCTTATGGCTAGCAATTAAAGTAGGAAAAATTTTATCAAGATGATAATGATAGAGAAAAGAAAGGGACATTACAAAACTTACTGAAGCCTAGGCTGGTAATTAAAACTGTGTTCTGCTCTCTTACACTATTTTCAAGAGCCAATTGCATATCCAAACTCAGTCACAAGAGACAATGAAGCATATCTTTGATGCTTTGGTGAGGGGTCTCACCAAAACACTTTCTACAGAGGCTTATTTCTTGGAGCGGATGGGCAACTAAAACCGATCTCCCTCATTATTCATCACTGCTACACTTAATTCAAAGTAGATTTCACCTGAATGCCCCACAGAGATTCTTAAAGTGTCCCAGCAGTTATTACCATTCTGTTGACTAGAGCCCCCATTTCACAGAAGGGAAGAAACCTACATCACTACCGTGGAAAGAACAGGAGAGCACTTGGAAGAAATAATATCATTGTGACTCAAGGGCACCCCATGGCATGTGGGCACTCCTATGAAAAGCATGTCATCTTGCATGTTTTATGTGGCACCTCTCCATGAGTTCAAACTGCCAAACTTTCATTAGCCGTGCAGTACTTAAGCCTCTGTACCACCTGAGGACCTGGTAATGCCCATAGTCAGTTGTAGCACTTCTGCACTTGCATAGATAGGACCGATATGAATTCAGCCAACTAAATGACTGCTAGTGGACTGGTGGAACCTATTGTACAAATAAGACTAGAATTTCATAGTCTTACTCTAACCCAATGGATTTTTTCCTTAAGTCTTTTATCAAAATATATCTTCATTGACTGTAGGCCTTTAAGAAGCCCTGGAGGTGCAGTTGGATTAGTGTTGGCCTGCTAGTGTTAAGACCAATGGTCCAAAACCTCCATGCTCTGGAGGAGAATGAAGAGAATATCTGGTCCTGTACAACATCTGCAGCCACAGAAACCCTCTGGAGGGCCACTATGACTTAGAATTAGCTTTATGACAGTGGATATATATGTATATATATGTATATATATATTACAAATGATGAAAATTGATCTGAGATTGTTAACAGCTCTGATTCTCCAGTATATCTTAATGTGTTCTTGACAAGAGACAGGTTCTAAATGTAATTTGAAGAAATGCATGGAAACTTCCAGTGTCTACCGTGGCAAAGCTAAGGCAGCTAACTAAAACATTTCTTCTGGGTTCAGCTTGGATTCAAATAGAGAGGTGGAACCAGTTCTCATATTTAACTGCACCCATAGTAATGTCATTCTTTTGTGGACTTCCTTTAGGATTTTGGGGGTAGAAGTTTCTCTTTGGCTTTCTGTCATGACTTTTTTTGAGGGATCCACATCTGTGCATTTCTGGCTAATTCTGGATCCTGGGATTTATAGCTTTTTGTTTTAATGTTTCATTTAACCCAGTCATGTGAGTGAAATTCCAGCTTTGATCTACTCAATTCTTTCTTAATATCTTCCCCAAACAGATGAGGAAGAATGCCTACTTTTAATTCATGTTATTATTTTTGTTGTGCACACACATTTATTTATTAACTAGGAAAAGAAAATAATCAGAACATATCCAATTGTTACTTGACTATAATTTTTTTTCCAAAATTACCTCCCAACTTTATCAAATAATGCAGAATGTACTTTCTTGCTTCTGTGTCTAATCTGCATGATTGCTCAAAAGTGATGCATTAAAAACATATTCCACACTCACCTGGCCTTATTAACAGAACAAAGAGACCCTAATTCTAGGTGAGATTGCATCCACAGTTATAAAGGTTGAACTTAGAATGCGTAATGTTTGAGAAGCAATTTTCATAAACACCATACTTTTAAATACAAAAATAAATAAAATAAAAACCTCACTGACATCAAGTCAATTCTGATTCATAGCAAACAGATAGGACAGAGTCAATTTTGATTTTCCAGGAGTTTCAGATTCCAAGATTTAAATCTTGAGGGAGAAGTAGACAGTTCCATCTTTCCCTCTTGAGATGGTGGGTCAAACCACTGACCTTGTGGTTAACAGGTTGATGTGTATGGAATTTTCATTTTAATTATAAAACAAGAATTGACAATTAAAATTATATTCACCATATGGGGAGCTGACACCGTGTATCTAAGTAGAAGGAGGATGTTTTGATTATGATGATGACAACAAATGTATAAATGTTGTCTGCATACAATTGATGTATGTATTGATTGCGATAGAATTGTATAAGGCCCCAATAAAATGATTTCTTTAAAATTGTATTCATATTTTATGAAATATATTCTGTGGTAAGTGAATATAATATATGCCATAGGAAAGAAACATTTTAAAGAGACCAGCCAAAATTAAAAATAGACAAAACTTGAATATGAACAGATTATAAGCACATAACTGCAAGGATTATAAAGTGTAAATATTATAGCTTCTTCTTTAATGACAAATTTATTAATTCAATATGACCTGTATGTCAACAAATGAAAATATTTTATATATTGATTTTCTAGTATGATTGTAAAATAAAGACATTTTTAAAGAAAAAAAAGTCATTGTAAACATGGCTTTACATAAGTTCTTTTAAAAGAAAATGCCTTAACAGGAATGAAAAATGTTTGAAGACAAAAGGTTTTAAATACAAAAAGTAATGGTGAGAGAATAATGGTCACAGAAATGCATGCTGAATAAAATAAAAATGCCTGTGCCTGATATAAATAATGTTCAATGTGTTCAATGCCCCACATGAAAATAATTTAATAGATGGATGTGGTATGTAAATTGAGAGGTGATGATAATAAATGCAGAAAGCCCTTATATTTTTCTCAGGACAGGGTAGTGAGTGCTAATATTCAATTAGGGGTAGGATCTGTTAAATAGGTATGGTTAAGTCAGTATAGTCCGTTTTTAAGAGTACAGAGCAAAAAACTACAGCTACATTGTTTAGATTACATATTAGTTAAATAATATGAAGAAAAACTCAAAATAATTAGATGAGCAGCAACAAAAAAAGGTTAAACAAAACTCCTAGGCAAAGAAATATACCCCAAACATAAAAAACACAAAGCAGATAGTAAGCCCAAAGAAAGTCGTTTAAGACAAGTTAAACACTGAAATAAATGTGTATCTACATGAGGAAGGAGAGGTTACTTGAAATGTTCACAGAAAAATCCCATTATCTTTTCATTCTTTGTATGAAATCTTTGAAACCTCCTTGTGTATAATTTTAATGCAGAAATTACATTGAAGACAAAGCAGAATTATTCTCTACAGCTAGTCTTATGTACTTTGAAACGTTTTCAAGAAGAGATAAGTCCCTGGGAAAGGATATAATGCCTAATAAACTGGAGGGCCAGTGAAGAAGTGGGAGATCTTCAACGATAGACACTGTCACAGTGGCTGCAACAAGGGCTCAAACCTGAGGAGCATGGCGGGCTGGCGCGGTGACAGGCTGTGTTTGATTCTGCTGCATGTCGGTCGGCTTGCTATGAGCAGAAGCTGCCTGGAGGACAGCTAAGGAGAGCACCAACACATGCTGCTTTCAGGAGAAGGATTTAAAACAAAAAGTCAAGTTAGGACAGAAAGCGACATGGAAAAATTCATCACACAAATACCAAGGGACTTCAAACAGTTTGTGGGAAAGTTTCCTTAATTTTTAATTCAAATTTTCTGCATAATTTTTGAAGTCTTCCTTCGAAGTCAAAAAGGCAACCAAAAGACTGAGAGATCTAGTCTAATCAGAAAATAACCTTTTTTTTTTCAGTAAAGAGAGTTACTATAAAATGATGAAATATTGAAAACATACAAAATGCACCTGACAAATTTAAAAATGTATAAAGCAAACATTGATATCATTATAAAGATGTGTTCTAAACCCTTGGTCAATAGACCATTTCAAGACAATGATCTCAGTTACAGTTCTGTTAGTGGTATTGATAATTGAACAACTTGGTTACATGTTTGATAGTAATACATAAAAATAAGCAATACAACGAGTACTTCATTTGAAAAATATTTGTAGAACCCCACAACTAATGTTTCTTTTTTTTTTCGCCCAGGGACACACTGAATTTTCTTATATTTAAAAACTATGCTAAAATGAAATGCTATACAGCTCCTCTAGCCAAAGCTCTGTAACTACTGTGAAATAATTTGGTTTGTCGTTATTACTGTTGTATGACATTCTCAGCCATCCTCACATTGTTTCAGCAATTTGTTCATTTCTGTGTCAACCCTTCTTATAAAAGTTCTTCTTAGTAGCTGTCCTTCCACTTGACCAGGCACAATGTCCTCTGCAAGGGATTGATGTCTCCTGATAGATAACATATCCAAAGCATGGGTGACGCAGTCTCATCATCTTTGGCTATAAGGTAGAGTATTTGGGCGGTGCTTCTTCCAAGACCAATTTGTTTATTCTTTTGGCAGACCACAGAACTTTCAATATTCATCACCATCACTATAATTCAAATATGTTGATTCTTCTATCCTCTTTTTCAATGTTCCATGTCCAGGTATATGAGGTGATGGAAAAAACAAAGCAAAACAAAACAAGATTTGGGCCAGGTATACCTTCAGCTTCAAAGTAACATCCTTGCTGTTTAACACTTTAAAGAGACTGTGTGCAGCAGATGTATCCCCTGTAATGCCTCATTGGATGATTTGACTGTGATATCCATGGGCATTGATTGTGACTCTAAGCAAGATTAAATCCTTGACAATATCAATCTTTTCTCCATTTCTCATAATGTCAGCCATTTTTACAATTGTGAGAATTTTGATTTTCTTTACATTGAATTCTAAGCCTTCAGTCCATGGCCTTCAGTCCATGACCTTCATCACCAAGTGCTTCAAGTCCTCCTCAAGCATGGTCCTGTCATTAGCAAATCCCAAGTCATTAATAAATCTTCCTCTAATCCCGATGCCACGTCCTTCTTAATATAGTTCAGCTTCATGGATTATTGAATGAACATGGTGAGAGGATACAACAATAGAAACTAACCTTTTCAGATTTTAAATCATGCATTATTCCACTGTTCTGTTTGCATAACTGTCTCCACATGAGCCAGATAACATCCTAGGAATCTCATTCTTCTCAATGTTATACTTGGATTACTATGTTTCACATAACTGATTGTCTTTGGATAAGCAAAGAAGCACAAGTAATTATCTTGCTGGCATTCTCTGTTTTCAATCAAGATTCATCTGTCATTAGCAATAATTTCACTTCTTCCATGTCCTCTTCTGAATCTAGCTTGGATCTCTGGCAGCTACCAGTCAACAGACTGCAGCAACCATTATTGGATGTTCTTCAGCAAAATTTTGTTTGCATATGATATCAATGATACTTATTCTAACATTTGAGAAGTTTGTTCAGTCACTTTTCTTTGGAATGTGTACAAATATGTATACCTTTGAGACAGTTGACTAAATGACTGTCTTCCAGATTTCTTGACATAGTAGAGTAAGTGCTTCCAACTCATCATAGGTCTGTTCCATCAATTTCTGGATTCTTGTTTTTACTACTGTATAATGAAGATCAAGTTTCATACTATTTTCTGACATCCACATAGAATTTGTGTCTTCTCTAACATTTGATGTTTTAAATTTGTATGTATGCTCTCCTTCATGTCATTCCACACTATCCCCAGTTCTCCTGTTGTCAATGTTCAAGGCTTAAACTGTTCTTTAGATGTTCTCAACATTCAGGTGGGATAAACTCACAGTTGCATGTTGCCTCTTATGCATTTGTTTCAATTTTCTTCAGCTTCCATGCAAAGTTATACAAGGGAATGATAGCTTGTTCCACATCCACGTCCTCTTGTTAGTTGCTGATAAGGAGTTTCTCTCACAGATGTAGTCATTTTCATTTCTGTGTGCCCAGCTGAAGAAGTCCACATGTACAGTGTACGTTTATATTGTTGAATAAAGATGTTGGTGATGAAGAAGTTGTTCTTGCAAAATTCTATCAGGTAATATATAGCTTCATGTCTATCACCAAGGCATACTTTCTAACAATTGTTCCTTTCTCTTTGTTTCCTCCCCTTCCATATCAAGCACTGATAACTATCAATATATCTTGATTGCATATTTTATGAATTTCAGACTGAAAACATTGGTATAATTCTTTAATTTCTACATCACTAGCATTAGAAGTTGGTGTATAAATTTTAATAGACTGGTATTTACAGAATTTCTTTGTATGTGGATAGATAATATACTATCACAGATAGAATTGTATTTTGACATATCTTTAAAAAGGTCTTGTTCGATGATGAATACAATACCATTCATGGTGATTGTATCAGGCTTGTCATAGTAAAATGTATGATTTTATTATTATAAATGCCCAGCACTAGTTCACACCCTAGTCATAGTCTGTTCTCAGTCTTGAAGCTCTGCAGAAACCTGTTTGCTCTGGGTCCCTGCTGGTATATGAAGTACCAGTGACATAGCTTCCAGCATCACAACATTACACAGTATGACAGATGGACATATGAGTGGTGAATGAAACCCTACAAACAGAAAAAGTGTTACACATTAATGGAAAGAATTGATTCATTTGTGTCTCCATGCCACTCACTGGCTGTAAGAGATCTATCCCAGGATCAGGAATAGAGAAAACTTCACTGGAGGTTGCTCAAGTTTTCTTTCTGAAGTGGTGGAAATAGAGACCAGAGGCACCACAGGTTGAGGCACAGAGACTATGGGCTTGAGTAAAGGAGGCAGATCAAGATCAGAGACCAAGACAAGAACACCATGCATTGGAACACAGGAACCGTGCCAAGATTATGAAACCAAGAGGCAAAGCAGCTAGCTAACTAACTTCTTGGTCCACAAATATAAAGACGAGGGATCATATGACTGAGAGGCCAAGGGCTAGGGAGAGACTTCGATGCTGATTGAAGAGAGGTGTTGCTGTGTCCCAGTGCCCCTTTTCTTAATATTTTCTGATCCTGGTTTGTAGTAACCTGTTAATTTCCCTGAGAATCCTCTTTTAGTGTGAGTATTATCTGTGAGTTCTGTTTGGCCATGCAAGGGGATATCAAACCCAGCCAAGAAGTGAGTGATTAATGTCAGAATAGAGTAAAGAAGAAGGGTGAAGGGTGGAAGCATGTCTAAATTTTGTCTTGTGGCAATAGGCCTTGGGGTCATGAAGAATTGGATTTTCCTTCTTCATTGTGTAGGCCACAGAGGCAATTTTCAACCAATAAATCAGGCCATAGTATATTTTCTGTGTGTGTGTGTGTGTGTGTTTTACCAATCACATTTTAAAGCCCTTTATCTTGGGGAAGGTAGCTAGTTTATTCAATTGGAAGCATTATATCATAATTTCCTCCATTTAATAATTTTGGACATTGATAAAAATGCATTCTATTGGAGAGAAAAAAAGATAGTCATATTGAATGATTCATTATCAAATTCCCAATATTGACACACTAGCATTAGTCCTAGACAAATGGAATCCAGAACTATGATTTCCTCTGTCCTCATTTACTCAAAGACAAAGTACTCTTGTCAAATTTTAAACAGTAACTCTTCAACTGAAAGAAAAAAAATCTGACAAGCATGATTTATTTACTAAGAAGTGTGATGAAAGATTTCATTTTGGGTTAGAATAAAAAAAAAGATTTCATTTTGATTATTCAGTGATGAGAGCTAACTAATAACTACATGTAAAACTATACAAGTAAATGAGGTATTATCCTGTTGTATTTGCCATCAAGGTAATAGTTGTAGGAAAGACCTTTAGGCCTTATTAAATAAATCATAAGGACACACTAGAATTGGGTTATTACAATATTAAAATCTTGACAACATGATTCATAGACACAGAAGTGCTTCAAGTCAGTTGTTTTCTTGAGAGAGGATTTACATTTTGTAACAACCAGACATTTCCCTTGCTTACATATGAAGATTTTATTGGCATACATAAGCAACCTCAATACCTCCGGATTTAACTGGGATTTACATGTGCAGAGATTTTGTGTGCCATTGTTCAGAGACTCATATTGGGATTAGCACAGGACGACATGTATGATTTCACAGTAATTATCACAAGATGGCATTAATCCTGAATGCTACATTATCTTCATATATTATCTCAGTGGAAGCAGAGCTTCTTCAAAGAAAGCAAGCAAACAAAAATCCTGAAATTATTTTGATCTGATCAGCCACGGAGCATTCAAATTACGCTGTGTTTCAAATTCTACTGACCTGTCAATCTTCTGAACTAAATACTCTTAGAAAAAATATAGTTAATATTTTGGAACTAAGATAACATGTCCTACAGGCTAAATTATGAATGGGCTGCATTTCCTCCCCTCATCAACATGAAACACCATCATTCAACCCTATGATCATCAATTAGTTATGTAACCAGTTAGTGTGCTTGCACTGTTAAGATAATATTATTATCATGTAAAACAAATTTAAATATCAGTTAAATCTCCCAGATCATCAACATTACTGTATGACATCTGTGCAAGTATTGGCAATGAATAAGAACCACAAAACAAGTGCAAAATCCAAGATGGACTGCCTAATGCAATGGCATTATAAATGGAACAGCAGAATGAGTGCTGTGGCAGTCATGTGCTTATGTTAATTTTATGATTGAAATGTAGGGGTGGAGTCTAGCCTGTTAATCTGGAGAGAACCATTGAGTAGCCAACGAGACCTCTATGTAGGCATGGCTTTCTCCTGAGACTTCTGGGAAATCTCATGATATTTCCCTCATGAAGATGAGAAGCTATCTTCCCCAGTTTTGGGGAGTTAGTTTCAGAGACGATTAATCACAGACAAGAGGGCAGCATCTGAGAAGCTGGAGGAGCTGGCAGAGAGACCACACAGCTTTGTCCTGATGGAGCCAGACCTCTGAAGCTGGGATGGCCACATGGAGACCTCTGCCAGCAATGAGTTGCTTCTGCTGTTGCTAGACCCTGAGCCCTGGAAGCGAGGAGCCATGTGGAGACCCCTGCCAGGATTCTGCACCCATTGACCTGTGACTTCGTGAGTCAGAAGGAGGCTTTATAGACTGATTTTGGGCATATGGGTTAATAACGGACATATTACTTTGTACTGGACTGGATTGGGATATCTTCTTAGTGTCACATTCCTTTCGTATATAAACCCTTTCCTTGCATCTACATGCATGTCTATGAAATTTGTTCCTCTAGCCTACCCCGACTAGCACAAGTGCATAGCAGCACACCAAACAATCTTGATGAAGTTGTGCTCAAACACAAATGCCTTGCTAATTGCCATCCCAGGGGTCTCAGCTGAAACAGACAGAACTTAAAATCCAAAGACTATTGCTGAGAAATACCATCGAGCAGGTCCTAACCGATAGTGACCTCACCCCCTTTGTTCCACTACTTCAAAGATAAGAGAGTGAAAAAAGACGGTCTTTTCTCATTCAATCATGCTGTGTGGATAATGGCTTCAGAAATGAGGTACATCATTCTAAGAAGAGTTTTGCAGTTTGGAACCACTGATATAAAAAAGCGCAATGCCACAATTGGACTTCCTGAAAAAAATAGAAAAGTCTACATTTATATACAGTCTACTTTTCATTAAAATATAGACAACTTTGTCATTTGTGAATAATGATAGCGTTTATTCAAGTTTGCCCATAAGGCAGGATGTGCTGCACCTTGATAAGTAACTCCATTTATTTCAATGTATTCATTAGCCCTAGTTATATAGTGACTATATAACAGCAATATTACATATGGATGGATTCCACAAATAAATACATTCACCAAAAATTTAGGAGGGCTTTAGTCTAAATCCAAAGCACAAGCTCTAGGAGAAAAACTTCTTTTTCCGCAAAATATGGACAAAGATCCTACTTTCTTTGCTGCTTGTGTGGGTTTAGCAGTCTTAGAAATCTACATGCATCTTGGCTTCACCTTCCCTTGGAACGAAGAGGTTGTTAATGCAAGGAGCTAGAGTCATCCTGACTCTTCTATCCTGGTGGCATTCAGTGTCTCTCTCCTTTTCTGTTCACTTTTCTCCCCTGGTATATCCTATAAGATAGAAGATGGTGCCAGTCACACTTGGGAGAATGTGCTTTGCCTGTGATCAAGTCTGAGACCTCCCACCCTAATCCTATCCCAGCTAATTGACCTCTCATATCAGATCACATCATTGTATAGACTCCACCACCACTGAGAAGCATGGCCCAAACAAGCCGGCGCATATGTCTGGGGACACAAATCAATAAAGGACATCCTTCCTAGAAATTTGTGCTTTCATCCTCATTTGTAAGGATCCCTGGGTTCAGAATGATAACTAATTGGCTGTTGACCACAAGGTCAACAGCTCAAAACCCCCAGCTCCTCCTCGGGAGAAAGGAGGAGCTTTCTATTTATGTAAAGAGTTACTGTCTTAGAAACTCACAAGAGGCAGCTTCCCCTGTCCCGCTGGGTCAATGTCAGGAACAGTTACAGCACAGTTCCTTCCTCCCTTGTTGTTTGCTTCCTATGCGTTGATCACGTTGTAGGCACTACTCTCTCCTTTCCACACATTATACACATGAGGAATCTCATTACCCTTTCACAAGAACTTTTCCTAGTCCCCTCATATGATTAAAGAGTCAGAAAAGTTATGTGATGAGTAATATGCTAACACTTTGCTGCCATAACATATGTAACAATATTTCATTGCATACCAAAATGCCTGATCCTGATCACACCAACACCCTGGAACCTGAGTATTAATTCACAATTCAAATAAGTACATTGGAAAAAGGCCTCATTGAGTATATACTTTTCCAAAATAGATGAATGGGAGAATAAATAAATAGGATTGTTTCTAAACCCCTTAAGGACCGAAACCATGTCTAACCCATGGTTGCATCTAAACTATCTAATATAATGTCTAACACAATGCAGTCTTAGCATATGTATATGTGTGTACATATACATGTGTATATACACATCTATTTATGACCATAAATGATTGAACCTAGCATGCTAAATTAATTGCCACCTATGTATTAACAAAAGAAGTCCTGATGGCATTGTGGGTTACAATGTGAACTGCGCTCCCTCAGATCTGCAGTGGAAAGTTGAGGCTTTCTGTTCCCTGGAAAGCCTTGGAAACACAAAGAGGCAGTTGTACTCAGTCCTACAGAGATCTGATGATATATAATTGCCTCGATGGTAGTATGCATATATTAGCATAACACTCTAAAAAACACTAAGTAGGTATTTTAATTCTTCCCTTAAATCACAACTTTGCTTATGCTTAACAACAAAGGAAATGGAGCATCTGCTGGCGAACAAGAAGAAAAAGTCATGGGGTGACAAAATAAGCACTAAATATGCATGATGTGCTAAATATACATGAGATTTCTAAGACTCTCAATGTTCATGAAGTATTACTGATGCCTACTTTGGCCCTCAAGTGTCCTCTTCACATGGCTCTTGTTTAAAATGCTGCTGCTGCTCTCCAGGCCATTGACAATTTATAGCTATGAGCTCAGATGGGCCTGCTCCTGGCTTTTTGATAAGCAAATACAAATGCTGATCCTGAACATCTTCCATCTGTTACACCTCCTTGAAAACTTCACCTCTGCTCCTGATAGCCACACCATCCTTGTGAAAAGCATGCACATAGAGAATGAGGTAGTCCAAAGCAACATAGCAGAACCTAGAATTTTGACGGTAAGGATTTGTTTATTTCTACCTTGTGCATTGTTTGTAATTAAAGAGACCATCTGATTCCTCCTTCTCAACTGAGATTTTTGAGATCTTATTTAATGGTATAATTTCCCCAACAATATATGTGGACATTGTGTAGGTGGTCCAAATGTTAAGAGAGCAGATATAAGTTGTGTGGTGGGGGTGGGGATATGTAAGTCCGTTGGAACTCTGAGCAGCAGTTTTCTTCAGCATCAATTGGGCAGAATTGGATGGACTCAATGACCAATGCTAAGTGTATTGAACAGGGTTACTATGACATCAGGTGAGTCTAGGAGAAAAGCAGGCATGGGGGGGTGTAGCTGAGGGGGTCAATCAAACCATCTTCACATTTACTCTCCATTAGATGAAACTCACCATTAGAGAATCAATCACTGATGATATCACTTAAGAAGGCCATAAGTCAACCCTTCCAGTAGCCACAGTAAAACAGGAAGGAGAAAAAAATCACTGAATGGATGTTTGGGGTAGATTAGCATGAGTTTCAGATGCTGGTTTGCCTACCTCCTTGGGCTCTGCATAGGGCCTATGGCAGAATACAAAATGGCAAAGACCAGAAGGCATCTGTAGGGTTAGATGAAATGGCCCCATGTTGGGAGTTACCTGGCCTAAGGCTAACAGTAGGTTAGTAAGTGGTCTTGTATTTGTACCAGACTAAACTGCTGAGGCCAGTCAGTCCTCTGCAAGTGAAAGTCAGAAACCTCAGCTCAGGGATCAGAGAGTGATATTGAAAGAACCAGTCTGACTGCTCCTGTCCAGATATTGTGCAGATGACCCCAGAGTGACAAAATCTGTAGCTGGAACAATAGCACATGAGAGACACTGTTATTTAAACTCACAGCCATTGATCCCCTTTAGGTTCACAGTGGCCCTCTAGGGATGAACAGGACTGCCTCTGTGGGTTTCTGAGATAGGCAGAAAGCCTAATCTTTCTCTAGGAGTCCAGGTTGGCAAGGTTGGAAGGCTGACCTTAAGTTTGGCAATTCAAATTATAACCCACAATGCCACAAAGACTCCCCGAAGTTAAGATACGATGGTTAGCATAAAACTGAGGGTTTTCTTACATGTTAAATAAAAACAAAACATGTTCTTCTTATAATTGTAATGCAGAATCATTGAATTATAAAAAGAAAAAAATATCATCCAAAGATTTAAATTTGTACTGGTTTAAATATTTTCTGCTTTATTGTCTGTTGATGTTATTAATCTCTTTTGCTTTGTTATTCTCGTTACCATGCTTACTTTTATTTGTATTTAATGCTTTGCTGCATATGAAGTCTGGGATGGGTGGGTCCGGGGGACAGAACTAAATTGATGGTTCCCTGGGGGGTTATGGCAGGGAAGGTTAGGGAAGGATGGGGAGCTAGTCATAATGAGTGCATGTGTAAAGAAAATGCTCTAAAACTGATTGTGGAATAATCATACTACTCTTCTGGATGTGACTGAACTATTGAAATGTATGATACATGAGTTATATTCCAATAACACTGTTGGAACCAAAATAAAATAAAACTTTTAAATTTAGAAAGAGAGATAAGAATTCCAGAAGTCAATATAGCTTCATTGGTTGACTAAAATCCCTGCTTAAGCATTTGCAGTAACTAGAAAGTTATTACACAAGTAAGTCTGTGGATTTTTCAATCGCTGTTTCTTAAATGGTACTTTTTAATGTGTTGACCCAGAATTTATCTCTTTATGATTCTATTTCTTGCTCCTAGTTCTGCTGCACTCTGGTATAAAGGAGAATAATTGCATATTCTTATCCATATTTATTCACACACATGTTCTGAAAGCCTATTTTACAACACAGAATCCTGGGTGCTGCGGGTTGCTCTAAAGACTTAAAAAAATCCTTAGAGGTGTTCTGGTTCTGAAACTGATATCTCCAAAGAGCAGTATTCTCAACTCAATAAATGAAACTAGCCAGGCAGGTTACATAAACCTAATTTTTAAAAACCCATCAGAGAGACAAAGACCCACACAAACCCAAAGCAGCTCAACTTCAGAAAATGACACATATTTTATAAGAAATTAAAGCCATCTAGCTGCTTTTCTGCCTGAACAAAATAACACTAGGGTGTGCAATTTGTCATTTATGGGGCTAGGAGTAAAGTAGAATAAAATGTGTGAGATCGAACTATAGCTGTGTCAACTGAAATATAGACTGAAAAATGAGAAATATCATGAGGTTCACTCTAGAAATCTTCTATTCGTCCTCAAATTTCATGCTAATAATAAACTTCAAGATGTCTCAATGACCAGAACTGATTATTTTATCATATATAACTGCCAGAAACAAGGTATCTATTTTTAAACCTGACTTTTATTATCTATCCTGAAATTAAATGATATTAATCCACATAAAGTTATTTTAAAATAAACATGATTCATTGATGAAATACATTTCCCACATCTAAAAAATTAAGCACTAGCTCTACATTTGTGCCAATATTATGCTGCTTGTAAGGTGAACTTGAAATGGCAAGTGGCTGGCTCTCCCTTGATATATAAATATGTGTCTGCTCTACTGGTAATTACATTGGGGATTTACGTTTTTAGTCATCACAAGTAAGTATCCATTTTTTGTAGGCAGAAGAGTGTTTGTAGTAAAATTCTACTCTGAAAATCATGTGTTACTATAACCTCCTATCTGGAAGACAGTGTTCAGGGGCGTGGGTGAGGGGAGACATCGGGCAATGTGAGATATGACAAAATAGTAATAATTTATGAAGTAATGCGGGGTGGTAGGGCAGGGGGGAGTGGGGAGGAGAAGGGGTGAGAAGCTGATATCAAGGGCTCAGGTGGAAAAGCAGAGATTTGGAGAATGATGACAACAGCAGGCAGGCAGAGAGGCTTGGCACAGTATATGTATGTATTGTGATAAGTGATGTGCAAGACCCAATAAAACAATTAAAAATAATGTGTTACATGTTTACATTATAAGTATTGCACTGGATTAAAATTATTCTGTGTTGCCAAAATACTGACACTAACCCTACCCACCCTAGTGTCCTAGTCCCCACACTGTGTCCTAGTCCCTAACATTTGTAAGCATGTTAGATTACATGGCAGAGAAAACAGAAAATTGCAGATAGAATTAATTTCCTATGGGATTGATATTCAAACAGGAGGAGGAGGGGGGCCGTTTTGGATTTTCCAAGTCATCCAATTTAATCACAACTGTCCTTACAAGGAGGTCAGGGAGGCCTAGAAAGAAATTTACAGAGTTTCACATTCTATCCTAATTCCATCAATGAACCCAATGTCTTTCTTCTCCATCTTGATGAAAGAAAATTCTAATAATTATCAGTAAGGGCACAAGGAGGGACAGCATGGAAATAGGGAAAGATGGGTCATGCATTTTTGGAATAAGTCCAGGAGATAGGAAAAGGGAATCTTTGAACAGCCAAACCAATATATCTATAATTTCCAATTAAACATTCCATTGTTCTGTCCTTCAGTACCAGAAGATCGGTAATACTTCCATGGTTAGCTGCCATTCAGACAGTCCCAGACTCAAACTGCAGCCATGTTCAGCAGAAGAACACAAGCTCGACGTCAGTACCAACCAAACTGTTATGCTTTATTGGCTGATTTTCTGACTTACATTGCTGGGTCTTTCTTCCCAAGTTATTCTCTTCTGTTAACTACACAGAAACCTGATCAGTATCATAACAGGCCCAGGTCCCACCAACAGATGGGTGGTGGCTCTTCCTGAAGTGCATTGGTCAGTATTTAAACATGGATTTCCTCCTCGGGGCTGGGGCAACAATTTTACCACAGAGCCAGCCATGCCATTATTATAACTCTCACAAACTCAATCTCCGCATGGTAGGGAAAAGTCTTATAGGCTAGAATGGCTATAAATCTGCCTTTCCAAAAGGTTCATGATAACAGTCAGGAAAGAATAAAATGACTAGGTTGGTAATTAAGCAACATGGAAAATAGTTTTGAAGTATAAAACAGTAGGCTCTCACCAACCCACAGAATGCCAACACACTGTAGCATTTGTAGTCTTCTGGCCTGATGAAATGAAGGTTGTTTTTGGCAGTGTAATTCTTCACTGTAAGACAGAACAATTCCACTGGAGGAAAAAGAAACTTGACATAAATTTTAAGCCTCATTCTGCTTCCGACAACATTCTTTTGCTATGCAATTCCTAGATGTTTTTCTTGTTTGCTTTTCTGTGTCTAGGTAGATCTGAAGAGGAAAGGGTGGGACATAAGGTATGTTACTGTTAATAATGAAGGTTTGTCAGAAAGTCTTGCTATAAAATCATACAAACCTTTATTAAGCTAATACATTAAAATATGACACTATTGTTTCTTCACACACCCTCAAGCTAGGTCTTCATATTACTGAATGCAGTGTTGGTTGCCTCTTTCTAAACATTTCCTGAAGAATTCCTAACGGTCTCATTTAGACTAAGCCAAAACTACTGTGTTGTCATCCTTCAAGGACTCAAATCATATTCCTTTACATTGTTCTTTTATGTTTGTGAAGTACACACAGTCTGAAAGGACCAAGTAAGAGCTGGCGGATGGATGTCTAAGGTTTCCTGATGAAATCCTTTGCAACAAAAATTGCTACCCTAGAATAAAGATCAGGAGCATTGTCGTGTCGGGTTTGTGCAAACTGGAGTCTTAGCAGCAATGATTTCTTTCTTTAGCCTGTTATACACAATGGAATATGATTTCAGCTTAAAGAGAAAGGTTGTGATGCATGCATTCACAGACCACATCTTAACATAATGCTAAACAAAATAAGTTAGAAGCTAAAGACTAATGTTCTAGTATCTCCCTTCTACAAAATATATCTTTCTGATTATTCCAACAGAAAGAACCACTCCCCAGTTCTGAGGCAACCATAATGTTCTTTTTGAGGGTCTGGTCTCTTTTGATAACATATCAAAATTACTTCAGACAAAGTTTCAGCATTCTTGTTAATCTTCAAATGGACAAATGGTTATGTAACCGCCACAATCTGGTAGTATTCTGGGTTGCTCATTGGCCTGCTAACTGTGAGGTCTGCAGTTCAAATCCACAAGCCAGTGTACAGGAGAAAGATAAGGATTTCTGCTCCATAAAGATTTACAGTTTTGTAAATCTAAAGAGATACTTCTCTGTCTGATAGAATCATTATGAGTCAGAGCAGACTTCATGGCAATACATGTGCTTGGTCTACATTAGTTTAATCCAGATAACTAACTGGACTGAAGTAACCAGAAATATAAGGGTCATTGACCTCAATCTCAATGTAAAAAAATCCACAGACATCCTTTGCCCAACACACGATGAATATGCAAATTAAATGGGATACCTGGTCTCTGCAATCTTCTACTACAAAAAGTATTTTATGCCACTTTAAATTATATTTAATTTTTAAATACGTATAGGCTCACAAGGTGTTGCAAAAGTGTAATAAAGAAGTCTGTGTTCCTTTTAATTAGCTTTCCCATGGATGACTCTTGCCTAATGACCACCCACTACCATCAAGTAAATCACAAATCATAGTGACCCTAGAAAGGGCTTTGTAGTGTATAAATCTTTATTTGAGGATAGCGTCACCGTAGAATAATACTTATCAGGCTTGGCAGTTACATAATCCGGTGACTATTTGAGACTTGAGAGGATTAAGTGTGAAGGACTGGAGTCTAGTCTGTCTATTAGATCATAGCCAATGAGGTGTCTGGGTGGGTGTGGACTTCTCCTGAGAATTCTGTACTCCTTCCTGTTGGTGGGAGCTTCTCTCTCTGCTGCAAGACATCCCTGGGGAGAAGCCACATGGCCCTACCCTGATTCAACCCTAGGAACTGAAGGAGTCACATGGAAATCCCTGGCAGCGCTGAGCTGCTTCTATCACCACTGATTTTGGGCCCACTGACCTGTGATCGTCCTGCATTCAGAGTCATTGCATGTGTTTTGAGAGACTGTAGAGGACTTCATCGATTGGTATTTAACATATGGGCTAATATCAGACTTACGGACTTGGTATGGAATTTTTTATACGCACATGTGTATTTATGAATTAAATTCTCCTGTCTTTCCAGACTAATACATTGGGGAAAGTACCCCCATACACTACAATCTATAAATGATATTCAGATTTGACAAGTCTCTGGGTTGTGTTGTTCTTGTATAATGCCATCAAGCCAATACCAAGTCAAAGTGATCCCATGTGGCAAAATAGAACTGTTCTATAGGGTTTTGAAGCTTTAATCCTTACAGGATCACTTTCTCTTAGCTCGTTCTCCCTGGGATATGCTCTCAGGGGTTAGAATTGATGACCTTTTGGTGCAGTCAAGTCATTATTCTCACTCTATCAGGTTTCTGTTAATTTCTACATGAATTACCATTTTTAATAATCATTGTATCATATATTTTACTTTCAAAGATGGCAATTATTTATTCCCTCTGTACTAATTTGAAACCATAAATTAATATACACACATATATTTAATATATATATGTATCCCTTTTCTTTTATGAAAAGACAGCATGCCTCCTACACTTACAAATGAACTTCTAGGCATAGAACTAGTCACTTGGAAAGCAATGACTAATATTGAACCTACCAAAATAGTTTCCTAAAATATTTTAACTATCTGCTCTATGTGCGTCAAGGGATTCAAGTGTTGTATTAAATCCCATTTCACATTAGAGACCATTAGACTATTCATTGATTTAGGAGATGTTTATTGAACAACAAATACCACTCCAGACAATATAAGGGATGAAAATATGCATAAAAGCAGTTCCCCAGTCATCAGGGGTTTGAAGAATATGGTAAGGGAAATAATATTGCTTAAACATAAATAAAATAAGCTGCAGAAATTTAGAAATGGATTGCATGAGAGAAATGCATGAAAGCGCTCTGAAACTTGTGGAGAAGTGGGCATGTAATAACCATCTTTGGCCCAGACAAAGAGATTTGAAATTATAAATCTCACTTAATATCTCAACCCAGGTATCCTGTGGCCCCTGCACCCTGACTTCCAATATCACCTATATTAATTTCATTAGAGCAATATAGAAGTCCACTCCAATTTGTTTGTTTTTTTAGTTCTGTATTCCCTCCACAGAATTTAAATATCAGCACAAGCACATAATGTAGCCTGGAACGATTTTTGTTGCTTACTTACTTTATTGGCTGTTCAGTTGATTGACTGGCAGGGTGGTTGGCTTGAAGTGCCCCAGCTCTCATAAATGCATACCATATTATCGGCAGCAATTGGTACATCAGTAGAAATGCTAACTTTGCATTTATTTTTTTCTGAGATCTAACATTTGGATGACTGAATATGATGACGTGTCCTAACACTTAAAATTTAATACAAAACAACAAACACAATGCTCTAAAGAAATAAAAGTAGATAATTAAAATGAACATTGAAATTTTTTCAAAACGTTTTTTTTTCTTTAATTGTACTAGGCTCCGGTCAATTAGAGCCTGTTTTATGCTTATGCTAAATAGGTTCCCAAATTTATTTGGTCTACTGCCCCCTTCTCAGAAAATTCAGCATTCGCTAGCAATTATAGATGTTTGCCTGATAGCAATTCTCCAGGATCAAATATGCCCAGCAGCTCTTGCCGCTCCTGTCAATCGTCCCGGTGCCTCCAAGTTTGGCATCACTGTTTGTGTGTCCCCTACTGCTTCTCACACCAGGATTGTTAACTCAGCGTCAGGCTTGGTTCTCTAGAGAAAGAACACTAGGTAAGCTTATCTACGTGTACTGTAGTTCAGTGTCTCTGAGTCAACTCTTACTCAAACCAACTGATTCAGTCTATGGAGAAAATGATCAGCTAAATTTCAAATAAGCAGAATGCCTCATGTTTGGGTTCAATATGAAGAGCTCCTGACCGACAATCTTGGCTCCAGCAAGAGACCCTCGGTGAGTCACTTAAATGGGTTCCACCTCACTCTCTCTTTTGGTGCCTTATGAATGAATAACACACAGAATATCACTGGCTGAACTAAAATCTCATTTTCCTTACTTTCATATCAGTCAAGGAGCCCTGTCGGCCAGGTCATTTAAAGAATCAGCTGCTAACCAGAAAGGAGATGTTTCAAACTCAACAGTGACTCTACAGTAGAAAGATGGGACACTCGGCTTCTGTAATGATGTATAACTTCAGAAACACCATGGAAGAATTGTACCATGGCTTTTGTAGTCCTTGCTTCAGAATCTACTCAAGGGTTAGGTTGGTATCACTGTCCCTAGACAAATGATTGTGTTTCAAGTATGTGCTTTTTGTCTTGTGGCTTCACATTCTTTAATGTGTGGCTCCCAAAGATATCTCTCTCTCTCTCTCTCTCTCTCTCTCTCTCTCTCTCTCTCTCTCTCCCCCTCATCTCCCTCTCAAGTGAGATGCCTATTTAGTTTTACTATCACAGTCATACCACCAGTGAATAGCTTTAACAAATATAAATTTATTCTGTCATAAGTTAGGAAACTCTCACAATCCAGGGTACCCACTCCATGGATAGACTTTGCCTCCCTGCTGGCTGAACAGTGGAGGGAGAGACAGTGGGAGGGTAGGAGGTTCTTGTCTTTTTAAACATCTGTGGATCAAGTGTTTCTTAGAGATAACTTCCTGGACACTTTTCAGAAGTCAATTGCTATGACTTTCATGCTTGTCTAGAAGCTCTGCTGAAGTTTGTCCTCCATGGGTGACCCTGTTAGTAGTTGACCCTGTGGCTTGGGTTCCCGAATCAAGACCACACATAGTATGCCATTTTAGAACAACAAACTAACGGATGAACGGTGGTTCAAAATGAGACTTGCTGTTACAGTACATCGGGAATGAACTCCTGGGGGGCAGACAAAGAATTAGGATATTTTTCAAGAGTCAAGACTGATTTGTTTTATTTTCCCTAGAAAGAAATACAGACTCCAGAGAAAAATAACACTTCTTTGCATAACCAGCTATTATATAACCCAATGGAAGAGAAAGGTAACATCTCTACTTGTGTTATTGTTTAGTAGGGTTATACTGTTGCATTAGTATTATCCAATACACAGAGAAATATATATAGAGAGATAATATGATACCTTGAAATAGAGCTCGTATAAACAACTGCCAATCACACAGCTCCTTGTGTCCCCGGCCCCAGTCTATGCACACTATACAGATGAAATCAGCTATTTTTTTTTAAATCACAGTATTAGCGAGTTAGCAGAAAGTATTAAAAACAGTCTAAGAGTCCTTAGCCCACTGGGGAGAACTCAAAAGATAAATAACATTTTTACTCTGAGCTTCAAGACTCCTTAAATTTCCAACATAAGAGACAGCCCTGAAAGGGACCTCGCTTTGCTAAAAGGAAGCCACTTTTTGAATAAAACATGATTTACTTCTCCTGTCTCCCTAGAGCTGTTTTTCTCCTTCGGTAATTTTGACCTTGCAAAATTTGGAGGCAGCATTTTGAGGCTTTTCTGGAGTTGATAGAAGTAGAGCAATATGTGAAATCCAGTTCTAAGCAACACTCTGTCAAACAGGGCATGTTTAGGACAGATGCCTGCTGCTTTTCCACACCCTGTTTCTCAGGTAGACATGTGGTCGTGCCAAACTGACATGAAACCTCATGAGCAACTGAGGTGAAGCATGTTATGGCATTTATAAGTCTTATCAAGGGAGGTGGAGAGTGAAGACAACACAGGCTGAGCTACTTATTTATATGCGAGTCTTCCTCTGCCTCTACTTCTTTTAAACTGCACACATTCTACAAGAGTAATAGTATTTTATGAAACTGGAGGTATGCTTTGACATCATCACTATGTGCCAAGCATGCGAGAAAGATGGACAGAGTGAGTGGCCTGGTTCTCATCCAGAGCAGAAGAGGACACCTGACCCCTGCAGAGTCCCATCCTGCGGGCTTCAAGAGCTCTTATTCAGGTCATCAAGTGAGAGAGGAAGAAGGCTGGTGAACATATGCTCAATTTCCATTTCCCTCAGGGTGTCACTGTCACTATCATGGTCAATGTGTGAATGGCTAGAAGTCCTCAAAGCAGATTTTCCTAGAAATAAAGCCTAGGAAAAGATAAGATTCAGTGTAGGTTGTTTTCTGACCCTCTTATCTCTGCATCTTAGGTAGCCAGGTATTATCCTTCATAATTCAGGTTGTCCCATTTTCTGTATCACCTACCTTCTTTTCTGATTCTCACCCTAACTGTCTCAAGGCATTCTGCTAGACCCCTGCCAGGCCACCATAGGCCCTTTCTCCCCACATAATTCTATTTTTAATCAGTTCTCTTTACCAAATGGCTACACAATCAGCAACATTCTGCAATCTTGGGGAGAGTGAATGAAGAGAGTGAAGGTTATCACACAGGATTGGTCTGGTTGTATTCTTGCCCTAAGGACACTTCCACAGTGGCCAAGGCCAGGAGGACTGTCTACATTTATTTATCGTGATTCCCTTTACATCTTTGCAAGCAAAGAATGACGTTTAAATAACTGACTCTCGAGTCATTCATGGATATCAATTTCCTCAAACCTAAGGTCTACATATTACAAGTCCTTGAATGGTAAAACTGGTAAAATTCTCTATTAGAGATTGGTGGGGCATTTGCTGAAACTTGATTTGAGACATCTTGGAAAACAAGTCTGGAAAACTGTTTCCAAAACTTCAACCCTATGGAGCTGTTCCCTTCTGTACATGTGGGTGACCAGAAGTCAAAAATGACGTCAAAAAGTTCATTGGAAAGTGGATTCAAATGGTAATGGAATTCTTCCAAGAGTTTTATGAAGTCCCCTGCTATGTCTCATAAAGACAAAATAAGTATATTATTGACAACTTGGGTTGGAAAGTGTTCAAATACATAGTTATCTCAACACTGAACGGCTATCCACCAATAATTATCAAGATAGAACAGAACTTGGCAACAGTCTCTTTGGCTCTAATGGGGTCACAGAGGATGGAAACTACTCCACAGTACAGAACACATTAGCTGTGGAGTGTGACAAATCAAAGCCAAACAAGCAAGCTAATAAAAACAAAACCTTTCCACCTAATGCTTATTTTTAAAAGAGCTCCTATTTGCTCTGATTCTTAAATTTTGCCAAATTTATTACACCCTCCTTGGAAATTGCCTCTCACTATTCAACGATGACATTAGATATCATCTGTTATATTTAGGTAAGAATAAGAAGGCCTGAAAACCAATTCATCCATAATCAACCATGCCAACCACCACGCCTGGTTCAAATAGACCCTCCCCTCTCTGCACCATGTCTGGGAGGATCAGAGCCATCAAGGACACCTGCAGGAAGGCTTCAGGCCTGCTGTGATCAAGGATTTCTATGTCAATATCTCCATGCTTTTGTCTGGTCAGAACATGATTATTCATTGTTTCTAATCACCCCGTTGCTGGATCTGTTCATAAATATACATGAAAAGAACATTTTCAAAAGATCTGTCATAGGATTGTCTGTTGTTTGGTGGTGTGTGTGTGTGTGTGTGTGTGTGTGTGTGTTACATGTAAAAGCTCCCCAAAGAATTGTCAGCAACTCAAAATAATGATTATGTAAATGAAAAAAATTCTGCTTTTAAGCCAAAGAAAGGCAAGGCTATTTGGAACAGAGACCCCCTCCTCTCTGCACTAGACAAATGTCGGTCCTCTTCCTCCCCCAGGCTCCTTCTTCTGCTCAGTCCTCTTTTCAGAGGGTTTCTGCCCGCCCCACCTTCATGGAGGTGCAAGCCCTTTCTAGTCCATGCATTCACCCTTTATCTTAAAGCTCCAACATCCCGGGTTTTCTGGCACCATGTCAGACCACTGAAGGGCCGCCCCCTCTTTTGTGGTCAGCTATACCTTTTGGTGGGGAAAAGAAAAGTCTTCCAAACATGACAATAAATACATATGCACACCCACCCCTTGGAGTGGAATTGTCTATCTCCATTGAGCTTAACAATCAGCAGAGCCCAAATTACCTCTTATTAACATTTATTTTACAAAAAGAGGCAGGGTATAATTTGGTCATAGATTCGGATTTGGAAAGGAACTATAATCAGCCTCCTGAAGGGCCCTGCCTGAAGCACATGGCTGCTATTTTTTGTAATTATATTTCTCAGTCGCCCCCCCCCCCCTCGTCGCTACCCCCTCCCCAATCTGTGGTCTTCTTTTTTTTTTTATCTCTCTACCTCGGGTGTGGGCTTCTCTTCCTTCCCTTTTCATTCCCTTCCCTCAGTCCTCACTACTCCCACTCCCACCCCACCCCTTCTCTCTCTGGGCCTCTTAGAATAATGCAGCCCCTTTCAATAGCCCAGGCAGGCCCAAAGATTAGGAGGACTTGTTTGTGGAGATGGGGGCTAGCTGAATAGGAGCAGGAGGCCGAACTCCCCTGGAAAACAAGGCTCTGGGAACCAGTCCAACTGTGAAGAGCATGTGCTGGGGAGGGGGGTTTGACTAGACAAGCAGCAGGCTGGCCCATATGTCAGCCTGGGCCACAAAGACGCCTCTGCATATCTACCGTGACAAACAGGATTACGGAAGACAATTAATCTGGCACGCTTTATCAAAATCAAGCGCTGACCCCCGACCTCTCCCCTCGGTGTGCAGCAGATGCCACGCTCCGATTCAATAGAACTCGAGTGTTCCCTGTTTCACCGCTGAAAGGAATCCAGGCCCGGGCTACGTCTGGCGGGGTGGACGAATTAATTGCCACTACTGCGCTGTGGTGACAATCCTCAGCAGAGGACGGGTCAATCTTTTCTCCTGCTCTCAACGGAGAGGCTGACTACAGAGCCCGGGCTCAGGCAGGAAGGGAAGGAAAAACCACAATTACACTTCGGTTCTTCTCATCTGCCGTGTGGAGGTCTCTGGGAAACCAGTGCAGGAATACAGGGAGCAGCCATACCGTGCCTCGTGGCTGCCAGTGGAGGAGTTAGGTTCCTCTGGGAGAAGGTTGTTGGTGACTGTTATGGTGTCATCACCAAGTTCCGCGATCCTTTACCTGAGAAAAAGGCGTGTCTGGGAGGCACCCTCCTTAAGGGCTTGAGGTGCGTCCTTCAAGGTTGATCCATCTGAAACCACCCAAAAACATCAAAGAAGAAAGGCTCCGATTCTACTTGCAAATGATGATTCCGTTGCACGCAGGTCTCCTTGGAATTTATTTTATCGAAACAGTTTGGTGAGTGGATTATTGGTTTTTACCTAAGGGATAAGGAGAAAGACCTCCCAAATCCTCAAAACCTCCTATCTTGACTTCACCGAGGCCAGCCTATAAATTAGCCCAATTTATCCAGGTTCCTGCTGAGGAAGTGTTTTATAGCCCCCAACAAGGAGAACTCTGATTCATTTTTGTTGAAAATAGAACTGCTCGTATTAATTTAACATGAGACCGCTTTGTTGTTAGGAAAATATATTACCGTTCTTGGAGTTTTTAATATCTTGAGCGTCCAAAGGGAGGCCTTTGTGCACCTTTCTTTCTTCTGGGAAAAAGCTATAAGCAAGTGTGGAGGTTAGAAATAAACCAAGCACTTGAGGACACTTTATTTCTCCCTCCCTCACAATTCTCTTTTCCCCCACCCATGTACCTGAATATGTTGGTTTCAAAGAATCAGCAGGGATGACAAGTCTTCTGTCAGCTGATTCAACATGGGTGACTTGTGGGTTCGTTATCTAAATCACTCCTCCTGTAAAATTTCTGAAGGCTTTCTTGACAGTTAAATAAGAAGTTATTACATGAAGTAATACTGCATCTGCCCAAGTGTGTCAGGCCACCCGCGTCAAGATCACCCAGGGAGCTCATTAAAGACACAGGTGCCTGGACTGGATGGTCACCCTAATGACCCAAAATCGCTTATGCTGAACCAAGACTCACTTAGTCACCACCTTCCGCAGAGGAGTCTCAGCACTGATACCTGAGGATGGATGATGGGGTGGAAGCAGAAAAAGAATGGGCAGAAGTTGTCTGTGTTCTAACTATTTCCGTCATCACTGGGAAACCATGTCATCATTTAAATCTCTTTATCCATGAGGGAATTGAACTCAGGGATCTCTCTCCTAGTATAGCATTTAAAATGCTTTTTGTGGGTTAGGGTTAGGGTTAGAGATAGGAAGAAAAATATAATTTGAAAAAGAAGTAAAAAAAATTAAAAAAATAAAATGCCTTTTGTGGGGACCTGACTTCCTCGGAGCTCATTTCTATTTGCATTGCAATCTGGAAAATATCCATGTCTTCCCCAGCATGGAAGATCTATACAAGATGGCCAGGAGAGCATCCAGGTCCCAGGCCTAGGAGATTCTGGGGATGCTTTAGGGAGACTGCAGGATGCCCGTCTGCAGACAGTCAATTGACCTAAAGAGCTAGTATCCAAGATAAAGGCTGGAGAGACAGAAAGGCATGATTTCAAACAGTTTTTTTTTTAAAGCCAGTACAAAGCACCTTAGTATGTGCTTGACCCAAAGAAACATACAATAAAACTATTTTATTAAAAGATACAGGGAGGAGATGTGCAGGGTGTTGTATAGCAATGATGGAATATACAATTTTCCGCTAGTTCTTAAATTCTCCCCGCACCTCCTGTCCACTATCATGATTCCAATTCCACCTCACAAATCTGGTTCAACCAGAGGATGTACCCTGGTACAGATTGGAACAGGAAACATGGGGAATCCAGGACAGATGGTCCCTTCAGGGCCAGTGATGAGAGGGGTGATTTTGGGAGGGTGGAGGGAAAGTGGAGTAGAAAGGGGGAACTGATTATAAGGATATACATATAACCTCCTCCCTGGGATATGGACAATAGGAAAGTGGGTGAAGGGAGACCTCAGAGTGTGTCTGATATGACAAAATAATATTAATAATTTCTAAATTATCATGTGTTCATGAGGGAGTAGGAAGGGAGGGAGAGAATGAGAAACTAATACCAAGGGCTTAATTAGAAAGAAAGTGTTTTGAAAATGATGATGGCAACAAATACACAGCTGTGTTTTGCATATAATGGATGGATATATGGATTGTGATAAGAGTTGTATGAGACCCCAATAAAATGATCTAAAATATAAGCACTCAGGAAGTAAGAATTAGGTGTAACTCACTGATATAATCAACATTGTAAACCTTCACTTCTTAAAAAATGGTCATTAAAAAGAGCACTCAGTAATATTTTCAAAACCAAAAAGATACAGGAATGTATGTACCAAAGTACATGGAAAGGAACTATTCTCATTTGTTATTTCTCTGAAATTCCCTAAGTCGAGATCATTTAGTATGTCTGGTTCATTGGAGGTACCTGGTCTTCTTGGGCATAAGGCTTTCTGCCTTCGAGGCTGATGTTTGCTTGACATGATGACAGCCACATCTCGAGGAGGACCCTTCTGGGCAGACAGCAGCTCCAGAGTTACAGCATTGTCTTGTACCAAACAAAACAAAAACAAAACACAGGGCCATCAAATCGATTCTGACTCACAATGACCCTACTGGAGAGAATCGAACTGCCCTTTGGGTTTCTGAGATTCAATCTTTGGGGGATTAGAGAGTCTTGCCTTTGAGGCTCTGTGATTCCAGGTCAAAGTACCAGTTTGCACCTCAATAGGTAACCAAGTCTGCTCTAAGTAGCCTTGTCCTGACACATTAATTTTGCTTGAACACCGAAAAATCCCCCAAAATGTGGTCTTTTTGTATTTTACATTTGGACTTACTTGCACCAAAATGTCTAATTACTCCAGGGGTTTGCACACTATGTGGTCAGCAGCTCAATCGCTGGCACATATCACTGCCGTGGCTCCAGTCTCCATCAGACTCTTCAGTTAAATACAGGCGTTTCTAGAAACGTGACAGAAGTGGGAGATAAAATAATGACATTAAGGGCGTTCTTTCAACACAAAGCAAAACTGGAAGATGAAGTGCTATTGGGTTTTTGCCTCTAGAGCTTCTGTATAAGAGGTTGAATGCTCCTCTGTGTTTCTTGAATCCCCTAACATGAGAAATGGAGCCCGATTCTTTTGTGGTTCACGATGTCAATGTGTTTGTGTGTGTGCTGTGGTGGTTAGGAGTTGTTGATTCAGTTACTCCATAGGGTTTATGAGGCTGGATTCTTTTCAAGAGAAGATCACCAGGTCATCTTTCTCCTGAAGTCTCTGGTGAGTTTTAACTACCAACCTTCCTGTTAGCGGCACATTGCTTACCTTCTAGGACACCACACCTCACTTCTGATCTCTCATTCCCCTCGGCAAATACCTACACATATGTGCTGCAAATTCAATTCAGAATTTGAGTCTAATCATAAATGTCTATGGCATGTGGTTCTTAGGCAGTAAACATTTGGTCAGCAAGCACTTAGCTGGACAGTTTGGCCTCTAGAACTATTTTCCATTCCTGCCTCTCCAGCTTTATTAAAAACAAGCCTGGTATTTTAATGATATAACAACAAGACCCATTGAAACCCAGACTTAAGGTGCACACAAAGGGTTGGAGACGGTCATGTGCTATTTATTAAAATGATCCTGGGCAAAGCTAAGTCTGAAGGGCTGTTGAGCTGAGATAAAATAAAAATCAGCCTTTCCTTTCTGGGGAGAATCTGGGGGTGGGATTTTAGGCTGACAGATCCCCACATCTAGGGTATCTCCTCTCTGTGGTGTTCATGACTGCTATAGGTTTTCTATCCTGGTGGGAACAATAGTTTAATGCTGATAGGCAAGAATGATCACATTGATATCCAGCTGCGAGAAATGCAGCTTGCGGGAGTAAGGCACATACCAACCTCACAGTACAACCCCCTCAGCTGGAGAAACCCTGGCTCTGGGATGTTCCTGCATTTACACACCTGCAATCCCTTCCATGCCATCTTCCATTACTTATGAGTATCTCCACAGAAAACGCACCTGAGAGAAACCAGCAATCCTTTCATGGTATGGAAACCTTCTGGGAAGACACTAACCATTAGAACAATGGAAAAATTATGCCTCCCCCATTCCCCTTTCTATCCCTTCTTTTGAATCTTTAAATGGTTATAACACTCCATGAATGCCAAAATAAACTGCTGCTTAGATAATCCACTGTCAGAAATATTGAGCACACTTTACTGGGATGGCAATAGTAATGGTCTTTTCAAGTGCTGTAACACAAAAGCTGAGCCCATCAGGATTTTTTGGCAGGCTTCGCACTGAACTTGTCATATTATATATTGCAGAAGTGCATTTCAGGATCAGTTTAAATCAGCTTAGAGGGCTCAAGGAAGCTGCAGGAATGGGTTGCATCAGCAGAATCTGGGCTAAACAGAAGGTGGCAGCATTTTAACATTGTCAGGCACATGCATGAATGAATAACCACACACACACACACACACACACACACCTGCCATTACCGTGGCTATTGAGCTCCTTTCTAAATTCCCAAGACCGAGTGTACGGTTTCATGCTTATGACAGCAGGAAAGCTGGGCAAAGACTGAGGAGTGGTCTGCACAGGTGTCAGGGCACTGGATGTATGGAGGTATAATTAGGGAAGGATTCAGAAAGGCAGGCTCCCCAGAGTTGTGCTGAAAATATCGAGAGCACTGGAAGAGGGGATTGTTTTCTATTTTCAGGTGAAACTTGAGCATTAAATGTAAGGATGCATCAACATGAACCCTGGAAAGGAACATTCTGGCTGCCACTGGCTTGGTTCTTACCTAAAGCAGTCCAATAGGACAAAGTAGAAGAACTCCTGTGCATTGTGGAGACTACAGACCTCTGACTTAGCAAACTGCATCCTCTTTGTCCCAAGGAAAAACTGGTGGGTTTGACTTAACCTTTATAAAGGAATGCAAAAGAGTTGACTTTATTTGGTTCCAAAATAATTTGATGGAAATCATCAATGGCAAAGGGAACATCCTTTATTGTGAATCAGAAAATGGTTCTGTTTCCAAACAAGCTATAACTCGATCACAAAGAAGTCAAAATATGGAAACTTCACTGTAAATGTCCTGGATTAGTGTTCAATTCCGCTACAGGCTAATTCGGGACCTCAGGCACATTGTGGACTCACAGTACACCCCATTGCTTTCTTGGGATAATAAGTAATGCAATCCATAATAAAGCTGATAGTGTTAGGAATAAGCTTTATGAGAGCATACATTGTTTTGTCATTGTGAGTCCACGCGTATTTGTTACTCAGGTTCCAGTGTGTATGTCCACAGGTTTCTTCCAACCACAACGTTGTTAAATGTGCCTCTCTGATCAGAGGAGGGCTACAGCCGAGTTTGCTCAGTAAGACAACAGCCTTCATCTCCTAAATATTCTTTCACAAACAGCCCATCAAAACAGTGACTTGTGAGGGGAAATGCTGAACATGTTACACTCAACGCAGGCCGATCAGTGCAGAAAGTCATGGTGATTGTTTGGGGATGATGTCTCAATAGAATTTCTCAAAGATCACAGGATGTTCATGGAGGCTTATCAGGTAGGAATTTGAAGAAAGTGGACAAGCATATTGATCAGGAATATTTGATGAGTACTATTATTATCACTAGTATGTTGGTATCATGATAATGCACTTGCTCATTCAGGGGTTTGGGAGGGGCAAAGATTATATCACGAGAAATTTGTTGGCCAACCTTACCTCATCACCCTTCATTTCTGATCTTTTGCTCCCCCACACTCCACGAGCATTTTTAAAAGACACAATTGAAGTCCCCTGGAAATGTCTACGCTGCCTTTGGACCTGGTATTAACTACAGGAGGGGAATCCTGGTGGTATAGCGGCAACACATGGGGCTGGGACCCCAGGTTCGCAGTCAGAAACCACCAGCAGGAAACTGGTTGGACTCTCTGCTCCTGTAAACAGTTACAGTCTGTGAAACCTATGGGGGTGGGGGTAGGGGTGGGGTCGCTGTGAGCTAGAATGACTCAATGACAGTGTGAGCTTGATTTGGGTTCTTAGGAATTCAAAAGTGCTGGATTTCTCAGGAAGGTTTAGAGAGGTGGAAACACCACCTTTAGAAGTGTGTAGACTAAGAGGAGGCTGGGGTGAGGAGCAATAGCTTCACACTTTGATGTTTTCGCTTAATAATGTTCCTAGAATTTGCTTTAAAAACAAGGTGTGATATTTATGGCTGCTATTTCGGTAAAGTGTCTGAAATCTTACAATTATATCGTGTCCACAACTGACACACAGGTGTTTTTAACTTAGTTTTTGTTATTACCTTGCACTTAAGGAATATGGCTTCATGCATGACCTTAGCTATCATTGAGCCTGTGTAAAACTTTCATTCCATCACCCAGATGTAGTTTAATTGCCATATCTAATGCAACTTTATAGCTCTATTTTACAGCTTTAAATTAAATGTCTTGTTATAATGGCAAGATCTTCCAGACTTCTAATAATTTAGACATTTTTTTAAAAGCTGTCATTCTAACATTGTCAAAATAGAAGATAGAAAACTGGCAATGGTGAGAGGGGAAAAGGCCCTTTTCCCCCAATAAGTCTCCTTCCTGTAAGAAATTTCAGCTGTCTCTCCTGTCCTCTTTGCAGTAGACTCTTGACATTTCAAAGGTATATGTTCCCGAAGATTTCTGCAAATCCTCAAATTCATAAATATTCTTACCACATCATTGATGCAATGATGGATCGCAGGGCAGAGGCCATGTGTCAGCTATGAAGTGTCACTGGGTTTCCTCCGTATCATTTAACCTTCTGGAAGTCAGTGAGTGATGGGAATAGCAAACCCAATAAGTGCCATTAGCCCATCCAAAGTGAACAATGCATGAGCGAAACATAAATATGTTCATTTGGGGCTGCTTTGAAGCTAACCAGTCCTGGATAATAAACCAGTTGCCACTGAGTTACTTACAACTTAGGCTGATACCACTGGTGTCATAATAGAAGTGTACTTTGCAGAGTGACCCATGGTTTCCTGCCACCTGCTCGCATGTAACTTGTTAGGGTGTTTTTCTGTGGCATCTCTGAGTGAACCCAAACTTTAATCTTTAATTAGTAGAAGAGTACATTGACCATTGGTACCACCCAAGAACTTAGTCTCCAAATGAGTGCAACCACTATAATACAAGTACAAGCCTGACTTTGAGAGCAATAAACTCTATCTATGGATGCCATTGAGGAAAAGTAATAATTGTTGGAGTACCAGATATGGCTTGATACTTGGAGACATGGTTGAAAATATATCTTATTTGAGGAAGAACCTCCTTCATACTCACTATATAATACACGTCCCCATCTTCATTGTTATTCCTTAGTAGAGAAGAGTGGGCCAACTTAGGAGCCTTTGCAGCACAACACATAGGAGTGGGGCTGCTAAGCAGAAGATTGCCATGTGAAATCACCAACCCATTCCTGGAAAGAGTTATTCTCCCAGAAATCCACATGGGCAGTTCTATCCTGTCCTGTAGGATTTCCAGGAGTCAACTCAATTGCTGCGCAAAATGGAAAACTCAGGTACAATATGGTAAACTGGATGATCACAAACCAACAAATTATCTATTACATCAACCTTGTAGTACCTATATATGCAAAACATTTTCTGTTTACATTTTAATGTATCTGACAGACACAAAACTGAGACATACTTATGATTGGAATATGTTTTCTATCATTTATCTTCCAACCCAGGCATCCTTTAATGACTAATAGAGAATGCACAAGAGGTCTGCACATGGAAACTGGAATTAAACCATAGTGAAAAATGATTATGAACTTTTTGAAACCTTATTGTATAAGAATGTCTACAGTCTACTGTTGTTATAATAGAAATTATGCAATCAGTAATTTTTAAGAACCAGAGTTAGTGTCTTGTAGTTTAGAGGGTGACAAGTCCACATTCAGGGTGTCAACTGCAAGGGAAGTTATTCGCTCTATATAGGCTTTGGGGAAAGTCCTTGTCTCTTCTGTGTGACAGTTCTTGAGCAGTCTTCATATGGTGAGACCTCTCTAGTCTCACTTCTGCTTCTATAATCTTTTCCATTTATATCTTATAAGAGATTGACTCTTGCACACCTTATAAGGTGGCACTAATCTTACTAATATAATAAAGATAGCTCATCCCCCAAGGAGACTATAATGGCAAACATCTTGTTGTCAATCATAGCAGTTCCAACCAGTCAGTTCTGACAAATGCAAACCCCGAAGACAGCAAACACTGCCTAGTGCTGTTCCATCCTCACAATTGCTGTGTCTGACCTCACTGTTGCAGTCACTGTCTCACTCCATCTCGTTGAGGGTCTTCTTTTTCGCTGCCCTTCAGCTTGCTAAGCACGATCCCCTCCAGGGACTGGAATCTCCTGATAATGTGCCTAAAGTGTGTGGGAGCATTCTGGATGCACTTTTCCCACAATGGGTTTGTTAATTCTTCTGTAAGTCCATGATACTTTGAATATTCTTCTCCAGCATCACTATTCAAATGTTCTCACTTTTTTTTATCTAAAGTCTATATGTATTTGAATAAAAAAAAAACTTACTGTCATCAAGTCAATACTCACTAATAGTGACTCCATGTGGGTTTGAGACTGCAATTTTTTTATGGGATTAGAAAGTCTAGTTTTTCTTCTCAGGAGCCACTGTAGTTTTGAATCCCTGGCCTTGTGGACTGCAGAACCACCATACCACCAGGACCCATATGTGAGACAACTGAAATATCTCAGCTTGGCTCGGGTATAGAGGCTGGATTGACAGCATGTGTTTGGTGGGTGTACAAAGTTTAATTAATAACAGTAGTCTTCTAATTGTTTTTCTATCCTAGTAGTTAAGATTAAAGGATGAGATCGAAACCACACCAGTTAAACAAAGCTAACTCAGTACAAGGATTGTCAATGGGGTAAAAGAGGTGTTCTAAAAAACTCAAAAGGCCAGAAGAGAATACTAATATATATCCTTAAGGCTATGGATATATAAAAGAAATCATTGGAATCATTACAAGAATGATATTCAGACAGGAAGATAAGGTACAGTGAAAATTCAGATTTTTAGCTCAGGGAAGGAGATGGTATTCAGGCTTCCTCTCAAGGAGGAGCAGGCACTGACCAGCGAATGGCCATGTTGGGCAAGTGTTAGATTGCTAATGCAAGATCTGCAAGTCAAACCGACCAGCAACTTCATGGGAGAAAGAGGAGACTGACTACTCCCCTAAGGAATTACAGCCTTGAAAACCTTGTGCAGGAATATTATGGGTCATAATGGACTCACAAGCAATGTGGTAAACCTTTGAACTTAAAATTATTTGAAAATAGAGTTTTGAAGCTGATATCAACCTGGTTGATGTGTTGTCCTACAGGAAGTAGAATTGGCCTTGATTCTGTGTGAATTAAGTCTCATTATAAATGAGGGGAAGGGACACAGAAAGACCTAGATGGGAGACAGCCCTATGAAGACAAAAGCAGAGAGAGATGAAGTTAGGCAAGATTGCTTTGGTTGCAACCCAAGTCTACCAGACACTGTATGAGAGAAGTGTGAACATTTCCTAGAATCTTCAGAAATAACATGGTCTTCTCGGCCTCCTTGATAGAATACTAGCCCATAGGTTTGAAGGGTCATGTATTTCTAATTTTTATAGGACACACGATGTAGCAGTCATGTGCTTATGTTAATTTTATAATTGAAATGCAGGGGTGGAGTTTAGCCTGTTAATCTGGAGAGAGCCATTGAGTAGCCAATGAGGCCTCTATGTGGGCATAGCTTTCTCTTGAGACTTCTGAGAAATCTTGTGATATTTACCTCACAAAGATGAGAAGCTATCTTCCCCAGTTGTTGGGAGTTAGTCTGAGAGACAATGAATCACGGACAAGATGGCAGCGTCCAAGAAGCTGGAGGAGCTGGCAGAGAGAACACACGGCTTTGCCCTGATGGAGGCAGACCTCTGAAGCTGGGACGGCCACATGGAGACCTCTGCCAATGATGAGTTGCTTCTGCTGTTGATGGACTCTGAGCCCTGGAAGCGAGGAACCATGTGGAGAGCCCTGCCAGCGCCGGGATTTTGCATCCACTAACCTGTGACTTCGTGAGTCGGAAGGAGACTTTATAGACTGATTTCGGGCATATGGGTTAATATCAAACTTATGACTTTGAACTGGACTGGGCTCAATGTCCTGTTCCTCTTGTATATTAATTGTTTCCCTTTAGCTATATGTGTATCTATGAAATTTGTTCCTCTAGCCTACCCAGCCTAACACACACGGCTTGTGGTATTTTATTCTTGAAACCTTATAAACTTACAGTATTTGCAGAGTAAATAAACCCAATGTCATCATTCAGACAACAATTCTATTTTAACTTATTGAATAGGGTTTGATTACATAACCTTGACTAAAACTTAATTAATATAGGAATGAAATAATTTCTAGGAAAGATGTCTTCAAATTCAGATAAGACAGGCTAGACCTGTGCGTTTCTGACACTCTAACTTTATGAGAATAGAAAGAAACATTTTTCTTCTAAGAAACTAATTGGTGGTTGCAAATTGCCTCTCTTGATGGTAGCAGCCCAAAATATCACCACTGGTTTACCAGGGCTCTAAAATGTGAGACATTATAAATAATGATAGTCAGTACTAGCATATTAACTGGGAATTTCTATAGAAGTTAATAAACCTTAACATCTTCTTAAAGATTTTGATTTTTTCTTTAGTATCTTCTTGCTATACATATTTGGATCTTGTAAATCCTTATTTGCCATTCAATGATTAACTCTATCATTAATCATTTATCTATCATTGAATAATAAGCAGGCCTCCTTTTGTTATGGGTGATAGAACAGTTTTAAGTATAGTCCTTGCTGTTAAGTAAATTTAATGTTGTAAGTCTAAGAAGGATAGAAATAGGAAATGATCTGAGTGGGAAAATTCACAGACAAAGTGTCATAAAATAGGTGATAGGTGTTGCCCATCCAAAAGCAGGTAACTGACTGCCTGCTTTCAGAGTCTAAGTTGGCATATCAGTCCTTGTACCCAAGAATCAACTCCCTGAAACCAAAACAACAACAACAACAACAAAGCTCACTGCCTTGAGTCAATTCTGACTTGTACTGGCCCGAAGAGAAAAGGGAGAATATCCCTGGCGGGTTTCTGGGACTGCAACTCTTGATGGGAGTAGAAGACCTTGTCTTTCTTTCAGAGAGCAACCGATGGTTACAACTTGCTGATCTTGTGGTGGTTAGCAGCCCAGTGCATAGCCATAGGACACCAGGGATCCTGGTTCAAACACCGAAGGGCTCTGCAATTGAGTCAGTATCAAGTAAACTACCTTGAACCTGAGAGGCCTGGTGGTGGAAGCGACCTGGTGTCAGTGAGTGGAGAATTTCCATCCTGGGATTCCACACATTCTGCTAGAGAGAGCCTGAGCCATCCTTCCCTTCCTCACCTTAAGTGGTTTGGGGCTCACTAGACTCCCGACTCACTGCCTTCTTGTTATGGCACCCAGCTCCAGCTCTTCAGGTTCTATCAGGGACCACCCTCCACAGTTGCCCTTGATAGTTTGCTTTGACACACCATCTGACTGCGTACATTCAAACCCCTGGAGCTTCCTCTCCTTTTGGATTGTTACCTGGACTTACAAGGTCCTCTCCAATTGGAAAACCAAGTTCATAGGGCCAAACTGAGGCTTGTACAACAGGAGTCAGGGCAGTTCCCCCAACGTGACAACCATCAAGGCATCAGTATAGAATCTGAGTCAATTACCTGCATTTTCCAGAACCGATGTGTAATTATCTTCAACTTTATTATGTATCTGCCGTCCAAACTTCAGTCATTGGTAAGAATCCGTTAGTGGAAATAATGGATGTGTTTCTTAATGAAGGATGTTTGAATCATGCTGATGGGTGTAGGTATGGTTCATCTCCTAGCTATGTACACATTTCAGTTCAATAGAAAGCTGAACTAGGGATGCTCATACTAAGGACTTAAGTAGAAGACAAATGTTTGAGAATGGTGATGAAAACAAATGGACAAATGTACTCAGCATACAATAGATGGATCTATGGATTGTGATAAGATTTGTATGAACCTCAAATAAAATAATTAAAAAAATAATTTAAAAAATTAAGTGCTCAAGAAAATTTTCCTTTTTAAAGTATGATTGTTTCCTCAGGTACTCTTAAATTTGTGTAAATAAATGCATTGACCATGCATTAAATAAGTGCACACATAATATAGGTATAGGTCAAGCAATGTGTTCACAGTAACATGAAAAAAAAATCACAAAAAATGAAGTACAGAACAAAAACCAAAATATAGCTTTAATGCATAATTCTCCATCTGTCCTTTCTAATCACTACCCTCCAAAAATTCACCTTCATCCTGATTTTTAACATCAGTTCTCGGTTTTTCTTATATGGAGCCTTTTGTAAGTGAAATCATACATATATTATAAAGTAAGTCCAGATCTGTGGGAGAGAAAAGTAGGACATTCCTAGCAGAGAGACCACACTGCAGGGAAAACAGACAAGTTGAAAGTCTGCTTCATCTGATGGTTAATTCAGAACAGGAGTCATCTCATATACCTCCCCCTGATTGGAAGAATGAGGTAATTGCTTGCAGCGCCACCCACTCATGCACACTTTTGGAATGTTCTCTCCTCTGGAAATGGACCTGACATAGTGATTTTCCCCATCCCTGTTCATTATTTGCCGTCTATATATACTGTGCTGGTTTTAGATGATCATGAATGTTTCCCATGGACTGTGAGTTCCTATAGAACAACTATTATAGTTGCCTTGTGAGTTTAATAATTTTCTTAAAAATAATTGAAATTGGACTGAGCCCTGGTGGCATAAATGGTTGAGTGCGGCATTGCAACCCGCGGGCTGGGTGGTTCAAATCCAGCAGCAGCTCTCAGGAGCAGCCCTGGGTTGCGCCCACGACCACCAGAGGCAGTGAGGCCCACAAAAAAAGTCAAAAAATATTTGAAGTAATTGTAAAGTTATGAGAGCATATTAACCTTAATGACTTTCTAAGTTATTTCATACACACACAAAGGGGCTGCTAAATATTCATGTGTGTGTGTGTGTGTGTGTGTTTATAGTTAGACATAGACCTATACACTTGGGTAAGCTATTACTAGGGTTCTAGTCTACACATGCATGGTGTCATTCAAAACAAAACATGCTTAAACATGACTGTAATCACTGGATGGCTGCAGAGAAGTTCGCTCACTAATAGACTTTTCTCTGACTCATTTGGCTGCCATAAAGGTCTAAAGCAAAACTGTGGCTTCTGAGGGGTCCTGCTGGGTCAGTTAAATTCAAAGGCAGGAGGTCAACTCAAAAGTTTATGACAACTGCTGGATTAGATCCCATCTATGTCATCTTGATAGATTTTCACAAGGGACGCAAGATGATAATAGGGTCTTATTAGGAAGGAGTTTTCAGAAAACTGCAATTAGAAAAAGATTAGGAAAGCTGTAGTGAGGAATTTTCTTTTCATTGTCAATCTTATGTCTTCAAGGATAGCAAAGGGCTACTGACCTATGAGAATGCCATTGGAAAACCTCATCTCATCGACCCCACAGCCTTGATTTTTGTTCTGCCAAGAATTATTTTTATTATCCAAACTAAAAAAAAAAAAAAGATGCAAAAGGAATGTGATTTGCATTCCATGAATGACAGCCAGAACTGCCATTGTGGTATGTGAATTGATGAGCACTTTGGGTTTCTTTGGGAATGGTTTAGAGAAATGGAAATGCCACCTTCAGACGTTGATAAAGGATATGTTGAGAATCTATAGCTTCACATGCTGATATTTTCTGTTGAGTGTTGAGATAAAAATTGTATTCACTTTCCTTTACACCTGTGGACATGAAAAGTGAAGTGGTAGTTGTCAATGTGTAGGCCTCATTAACAGAAGAATCATGCAAACCGTTAAGTGATGCGACATCAGATACAGCCAATAGAAAGTCATTTAATCCTCATCATAATGTAAGATTTTCACCATGTCATGGGTTTAAATTAAAATCATTTGAAGTTCTCTTTGTTAACAGTGAAACATCTGGAATTAAACGGATACATTTATACTTTAACAAAATCCTTTTTTGGGGGGCTCATGCAGCTCTTATGACAATCCATACATAAGTTCATTGTGTGTCAAGCACATCTGTACATCCGCTGCCCTCATCATTCTCATGACATTTGCTTTCTATCTAAGCCCTTTGCATTGGCTCCTCACTTCTCTCCTCCCTCCCTGCTCCCCTCCATAAGCCCTCGATAATTTATAAATTATTAGTACTTTTTCATATATTACCCTGTCCAATGTCTCCCTTTACCTCCTTCTCCATTGTCCATACTCCAGGGAGGAGTCTATATGTAGATCCTTATAATCATTTTCCCCTTTCTATCCCACCTTTCCTTCACTATGCCCTCCCCAACCCAGTATCATCACTCTCACCATTGGTCCCAAAGGGATCATCTGTCCTGGATCGCCTCTGTTTCAAGTTCCTATCTGTGCCAGTGTACATCCTCTGGTCTACCTGGATTTGTAAGATTGAATTGGGATCATGATAGTGAGCAGGAGGAAGCATTGAAGAACTAGAGGAAAGGTGTATGTTTCATCATTGCTACACTGTATTCTAACTAATTTGTATCATCCTTGTGACCCCTCTGTAAGGAGAAGTCCATTACTGACAAATAGACTCTGGGCCCCCAACCTGTACTGCCCCTTATTTACAATAATAAATACTTTAGTTCCTTGATGCCTGACATCTGATCCCTTCTACATCTCATGATCACACAGACTGGTGTAACTCTTCAATGCAGGCTTTGTTGTTTCTGAGTTAGATGGCGGCTTGTTTATGTTCAACCCTTTAAGACCCCAGCCACTATATCTTTTGATAGCCGGGCACCATCAGCTTTCAACGCCTTGTTTGCTTATGTGCACCTTTGTCTTCAGAAATGCCAACAAGAAGGTGGGCACATATGATATGATTTTATGTTCTTTGATGTCCGATTCCTGATCCCTTCGACACCTCATGATCACACAGGCTGGTGTGTTTCTTCTATGTGGGCTTTGTAGCTTCTGAGCTAGAGCGTCACTTGTTTACCTTCAAGCCTTTAAGACCCCAGAAGCTATATCTTTTGATAGCTTGGCACCATCATCTTTCATCACACCTGTTGCAAATGCACACTTTTGTCTTCACATATCATGTCAGGTAGGTGAACATCCTAGAATGCCAGTTTAATAGAACAAAGTGTTCTTGCATTGAGGAAGTACTTGAATGAATAGAGCCCCAATGCCCATCTGCTGCCTTAATACTGAGCCTATAAATATGTGCACATAAATCTATTCCCCTGCATCATATATAAATATATTTACTTTTGTACATGCCTGCATTCAGACCTCTATAAATACCCCTTGCCTCCTATTTCCTTCCTTTATTTCCCTATACTTCCCTCATGTCCCACTATCATGCTTAGCCTTTACTTGGATTTCTGTAATTTCTCTAGGTTACCCTAACCTTGATCAATTCCTACCAGGTTTCTCACTCACTCCTTGCCACTGATTTTGGATCACTTATTGTTACCTTATCCCTGGGTTGGTCAACATCACCTCCTTTTCGCCACCGCCCTCTCTCCCATAGCCTCCCAGAACTATTGGTCCCTTCATTTTCTGCTCCAGACTGTTCATCCAGCCTATCTTATTTAGATAGACTTGCAGAGATGATATTATGTAAGAAAAAGAAAGCACTATAAGATATCACATGTGTATATTTTTGCTTAATAAAAGTTTCCATGTTTTTTTAACTATTTTTTAACTTCCTCATGGGTATATGTATAAGAGAAAATTCATATGGTACATTTAAAAATGTTTTCCTAGAAATTTATAATAAACCTTCCATTTTTTAAAAAAGCTTTTGAATTTATTCTCATTTTAATGATATCTATAATACTTGCATATCACTATGGACTCCACTTTTGTTGTGCATTGATCTATATATCCACCATATACTCTAATCTTGGGAGATGCCAGAAGCACTACATCAAAACATATTTCAGATTTTTCTAAAGCCTTTCAGTTAGCCAGAAATACTGCCCCACTTCCTATTTTAAGGAATGGATTAATATTTATAGTTTTTCTGACCCCTGATCTTGGCGATACAAAACTGTCATGTACATGATCCAGAGGAGTCCTGGTGAAACAGACAGGTAAGCACTTGGCTCCTAACCAAAAGTTTGGGATTTATACATCACCGTGGTAAGAAGCCCTACTCATCTGCTTACTTGAAGATTACCCATGCTGCATTTCCACTCCACATGTGAGGTTGGTGTGCCAGTCTGGGTAAACTAGAGAAACAAACTCATAGACATGTATATGGATATAAGGAAAGGTTTTATACACAAGAGGAATGGGACATTGAGAAGGCATCTCAGCCCAGTCCAGTTTAATGTCATAAGTACAATATTAGCCCATGTGCCCTATTTCAGTCTATAAAATCTACTCACTAAGTCACAGGCCAGTGGGTGCAGAGTCCCGACACCGGCATTGGGTGCAGAGTTTCCCCATGGCTACTTGCTTCCAGGGCTCAGGGTCCATCAACAGCATTCAGTGGTGGTAGAAGCAACTCAGCATTGGCAGAGATTTCCATGTAGCTTCTCCAGCTTAGAGGTCTGGTTCCATCAGAGTAAGCCTGTGTGGCTTCTCCTCTGGCTCCTCTAGCTCCTTGGACACCACCATCTTGTTTTATCTGTGATTAATCGTCTCTGAGACTAACTCCCAGCAACTGGGGAGATAGCTTCTCATCTCCATGAGGGAAATAGTGCAAGATTTCCCAGAAGTCTCAGGAGAAAGCCATGCCCACAGGGAGGCCTCTTGACTACTCTGTGACTATCTCCAGATTAACAGGCTAGACTCCACCTCTACATCTCAATCATGAAATTAATATAAGCACATTACTGCCACAGTTGAGATGAGTTAAAGATAGCTTAGAACAACAACATTCTTTCATAGTGTGTTTGATTTCATCCAGACAATGGAAATGAGGTGCATCTCATTTTGTGAAGAAGCTGAATGGCAATGTTTGGCTCATGTTTACTACTTTATCTTACCTCAGCTTATTAGCTTGACTCCAACACTGTGATAGACTGCAGGAGTGCTCCTGTAATTTAATTATCTTCACATTGAAGAGCTACTTAGGGAAGACAATAAATGTTTTCATGAATAGTAAACATGGTAATAATTAATATTTGTTGAATGCCTCATGGTTCTAGATTTGTTATAATTGCTTATTAATGTATTTAACATTCATAACTACTCTGTGAGGTGGATATTTTTATTATTATCTGGATTTCATAATTGAAGAGCCTTAAATATGAAAGAGCTCAGTTAGTTAAAGTCGGCTAGCTCTTGGGCAGGTGTTGAACAAGAAGTTATAGCCAAATGGTTTGAATCTCGAGCAGGTTTCCTTTAGCAGTAAGGCTGTCATCACTGAGATGAGTAAAGACAGCCCGCTAGAAGCCACACTACGTCTTGTTTGAGTGGAATATGTTTTAAATACTCTTCATCGTTAAGCTTCATTGACCTACAATCAGGGACCTCACGGAACCTGAGTGGCATGAACGGTTTCATTTTTGAAAGTGCTAGTTGCTCCCCAGGAGCCATTTGAGGCTGTTTCCTCCCACAAAGCATTGCAACGCAGTCGCCCCCCAAGGGCAGCATGGCCTTGTCCTACATGGTCACTGTGAGGCAGCATTAGCAGCCAAGCTGAAGACAATTGGCCCTCATTAGGCTGAGGAGACCTACGTTTCAGCCTTGGACATTCGAGGTGCATGTAGGGAAAAATGGATGAATTGTCATGCAAACATATCTGCAACTGCTTCCAAATGCTTGTGCAAGCCAAAGCCAAAGCAAAACAAAAGTTAAGTTGCTTTTCCCTGAAAATAAAAACCTTTCACAAATGTGCTTGACATAATGGATCCTTGCATGGATTGTGATATGAGCTCTAAGAGCCCCCAGTAAGATGATCTCTAAAAAGATAAATAAATAAAAATAAAAGAGTTTGTGCAAAAAGGAATTTAAAATAATAAAAAAAAATTGAAGCCATATGAATGCACATCAATAAACCAAGGAGCCCACTTCCATGAACACATATGCACACACAAGACACATACAAACACATATGAGAGAGGTTCAGAAACTTCAGAGGGAAATGGAATTGAAAGTTAATGTAGGGGCTGAGCCCCGGTGGTGTAAGTGGTTGAGTGCGGGACTGCGGCCTGCAGACTTGGCGGTTCAAATGCCAACAGCGGCTCTCAGGAGCGGCACTGGGTGGCTACCACAACCACCAGAGGGCAGTGAGAAAAAGAAAAGAAAGAAAGTTAATGGAATTTTTAACTTGAGTTTGACATTTCTGAAGCCTTTCATTTATACTGCTGATCAGACCTGGAAACAGGCGTTGTCAATCCCATGCAATCAAATGTCAACAAGAACAACTGAACAAAAGCTAACAACTTTTGGTTACACTTTAGGACATTGGAAATATTAAATAGACAAGGAGGAAGAGAGAAAGCATTCTAAAAAGAGGTGAAAAATGAATCTCTTGCCTCTGGGTTGTAAGGCTCTACACAAAACTGGAGTGGAGCAGGTGGGAGGATAGACTGATTTGTCAAACACCACTGACCACTCTCTATGCAAGAAGAAATAATATTGAGTTTATAATCATGGATTGTAAAAATCCAGGCTTTTCATTTTACATAGCAGATCATTGCAATATCTTTTCTAGCTTAAAAATAATGTAGGTGATGTAACTCACACACCTTCATGAGTTAAGGGACAACATTCCGGCCACATGTTACTGAGTCTATTATGACTCCTAACTCCTTGGAGACAGCAAAGACCAGCCCTGTGGGATTCCCGGACAGCGATGCTTACACCAGGTGTTCCTCCCCTGGAAGAAGTGGCAACACCTTGACCAGTAATGTTTTTGAGAGCTCCTGCCTATCTGTTTCTAATAAAGTTCTTATTTTCTCAGATTTTGTGTCTTCTGACCTTTTCCTGTTGTCTGTATCAAATGCAATGAATGTATTTATCATTTACCTAAGAGGAAAGTACTAGAAAGCCCTACATTGATTATGAGTTCCTTGATTGCATAACTTGAAGATGATGGAGTTGACTGTATTACAGACTTTTGTCTGTCTTTCTTTTGTTAGTGCCTTTATGAGTTGACACCAGTCATGACAGATTTTTCCCAAGGGAAGTTCTCATTTTGGATGCACTTGAGACAGAGATACTGGAGGATATGATAGAAGGATCAAACCCAATCACTAGACAAACCGTGTTGCTTACTACTTTTCTGCAAAGAGAAAGCTATTTGTCCATCTTCATTAGTTGTGCCAGTTTCTAACAAGATTGTCAGCAGTAGGATGTGAGATAGCCTATTGAGCCATGCAGATGACCTGCTTCATAGTGCAGATCCAAAGTGAGAGATCTGTGGTGTAGCTGTGCCTGCCAAGCAAAGATAAAGTTAGGCTTCAGTAAGTTCCAGACTGCTGTCTATTGGGAAAAGACTAGACAGGACTAGGTACCTGGTCCCTGATACAATGTATCTTGTCTATTGAGTTGGGAGCAAGGAGCATGGGGAGGGAAAGAACTTCCAGAAGAAAATTCAGTATGATATTTTTATTTATACGGCTAATATATAGACATCAACAGTAGCTTGCTTCTATCTGCTAAAAGGAAGGGACCTGCCATAACAGGAAATGCAAATATCTCTGCTTCACAAAAGTGAAACAATTGGATTATATTTACATTTTGGTGAAGAACTCTTCCAATTTCTTTTCATTCTTTTGTTGTTTCCTTTATTCATGGAGGCATTTGGGGTTTTGTTAGAACTAATCTGAGTACTGCTTCAAAGCAGTATTCTTTACCGTGATGATTTCAAGATGGGATGAATGTAGTCAGAAGGTTCTTTAGGTAACTGCTAACCCTTCTTGGAATTTAAATCTCATTGACAAAGGAAATCTACTGAAGACAGAACTCTGCTGCAGAAATGAGAAGGCACACATGAGTCCTCATGTTGACAAAATCTTCCAACGGAATCTTCAAAGAGTGATCCAGGCACCAACAGCACCAGCATGCTAGAAACATGCTAGAAATACTCAGGAACATGTCATACATTCTAAGGAACAAATTAGAAAGACTTATTCTGGGACTTCATCTGAACATACCAATAAAAACTGAGGGGTTGGTGCCCAGCCAGGAGTACATTAACACACTGTGTGATTCTGATGTACACTCATACTTGGGACATTTTTCTGAAGACTCTAGGTCTACATTTCCTTTCAAATAAAGATGTTTCTGAAATAAAGGTCTAAATTTCCTTTAAAATAAAACAACTTGGGCAACAAGGACGTGGGTGAAGTGTGTGATATGACAACGTGTGATATGACAAAATAATGATAATTTGTAAATTATTAAGGTTTCATGGGGAAGAGGGTCATGGGAGATACCAGGGGGCCTAAGTGGAAGGAGGATGTTTCAAGAATGATGATGACAACAAATGTGTAAATGTGGATTGCATACTTTTGATGTATGTATTGATTATGGTAAGAGTTGGATGAACACTCAATAATCCAGGACAGATGAACCCTTTGGGACCAGTAGTGAGAGTGGATATACCAGATGGGTGGAGAGAAGGTGGAGTAGAGACGGGGAGCAAAGTACAAGGACCTACATGTAGCCTTCTATGGAACGGGCAGACATTGGAGGAGTTGGTGGGGGGAATGTCTGGCAGTATAAGATATAACAGAACAATATTAATTTATAAGGTATTGAGGGTTGGTAGGGGAGGAGGGAGCCAGGCGGGGAAAGGATGAGAAGCTGATATCAAGTGGAAAAGCAGATATTTGGAGAATGATGACGGCAACAGGCATGTGAAGGTGCTTGGTACAATATATGTATTTATGTATTGTGTAAAGTGATGCATGGGCTCCCAATAAAATGATTTTAAAAAATAAAACAACAAGTACAAAAAATCTCCTTGCTATTGGGAAGACTACAATCCATTGTAACCCTATAGGGAAGGTTAGATCTGCCCCTGTCGGTCTCTGAGGCTATAACACTTCATAGGAGTAGAATGCCTTGTCTTTCTCCCCCAAGGTGGATGATGGTTTCAAACTACTGACCTTGCTCTTGGGAGTCCAAGATGTAGCAGCTTCGCTACCAGGGTTCCTGAATATGCCATTGATATAGTAAGCACCATATTTATTGTAAGGAGCTCTGATGGAACAAAAGCTAATTATGTGGTTGCTAACTGAAAAGATGGGCAATTCAATTTCTCCCAAGAGTAGCATGGGAAAAAATCCTGGAAATGTATTTCCATAAAGACAATATACAAGAAAATCCTATGCACTCTTTCTTCTCTGTCACATGGGGTTACTGTGTCTCAAAATTGACTTGACATGATCCAACAAGGGTAAAGTTTTCTTTACTATTACAATCTTTCCACATTACTACAAACATCCTCAGTGAAATCTCCCTCTCTCCAGCTCTACCTCTCCTTGTACCTCTATGTGTCGGTTTGTCTATATGTATACATCTTTGTCTAAATCATCTAGTACCTATCTATAGGTTTCTTCACTAAAGCACAAGATTATGTATGATGTTTTTGCTATTCACTTTTTATGATTTCTTGGGGGAACTGGGGAAAGTAAACTAGCTTTTAATGGCTGAGGAACTCAGAGGTCAAGAGAACTCCTGAATTAGGATCATTGAGCACTTAAAGATATTAAATGTATTAGTACCAAATGGAATTAAATTGTTTCTTACTGGAAGCATCAAAATATGATACAGAATAAGAAGAGAGAAGCACATCTATAGTACTGCAATGTAACTTCTACATAGAGAGGAAGTGAGAAATAATCATGCAGTAAAGATAAAAGCAGCTGCAAAAATAGCCACCCTCTTTGTACACCAGAATTTAGAAGAGGTACTCGTTTCTGTTGTCTTTGCCAGAAGAAGAGCACATACTCACTGAAGCCCCGGCATAGGTTCCCACACAAGGACAGGAAGCAAGAGTGTCCTACCAAGAGAGGAGGCTAGAGGTAGTTAGGATAAAACATAGGGAATGCTACTTCAGAGTTGCAATATGATTTATACTTGAAAATCTACCAATAACCTTTTATAGATATTCATCCACAGTTTTAGTTTGTTTGTTTTTTGGGGAATCACTGCCCTCTGGTGTTGGGAGTAGGAGGCCCAGCCTTTGCTCCTGTAGAGCTGCTGCTGGAATTGAACCTCCATTCCAGGAGGCTGCAGTCTCACGCAAAACCACTACGCCACCGGGGCTCAGGCCTCATCCACAGTTTTTTTTTTTGGGGGGGGGGGCGGGTTGGGCATCACTACCTCTGGTGGTCGTGGGCCTGAGAGCTGCCCTTGGATTTTAACCACCAAGCCCGCAGGCCGCAGTCCCGCACTCAACCACTTACACCACTGGGGCTCAGCCCTGTCCACAGTTTTTAAAAGGAAAATTTCACCCTGGCCTTAAACCATGGATGCAGATGTTTCGGTATGCATCGATGTCCCTGCATTTTTGTCATAAGTGAAATTTTACTTGAATTTTGATTTGTGTGAACCAGAGAAGGATAAGGAAAACTTGGTTTCTACATTTTGATGATTTTTGAAAACTAAATAGAAAGCAACACACGTCTCTGTTCTTATTCTTGTTCCTACATGATATTTGAATTTGATTCTGACTGCCAGCCAAAGACCACTGTTCACTGGAGTGTAACTTAAGTATAATTTAACTGTCCTCACTTAAACATATATGAGAATAAGTCAAAAAGTGTCACTAGCGGGGTTCCAGTTTATACACTCACAGATGTAGTCTAAACAGAACACATTGAAGTGTGTCTTTGTTATCAGTCGACTGGTGTAGACATGTTCTTTCAGTGATAAGCTTGTGTTCATCTCCATAAATTCTTTTATAAGCATCTAATCAAAACAATGGCTTCAGAAGGGATCTGGTGGTACAGTTCAATTCAAGTTAGAGAGGTTAGGGCTAATGGTTATAGAATCTGCTTGAGGTGGGAGGTGGAGGGGAGCCAGATTCTGAAGGGATACATTTGTAGAAGGAGCATGATTCCTTGGGCTTCTTAGGAAGAAGTTTTAAGAAAAAGGAAATCCCCATAGGAACAGTGCATTGACAATGCACCTGCTCTTTCTGCAAGGAATGTTGCAGCAAGGAACGTTCATGAGAATTTCATTGGAAAGCCCCTCCACCCATCCTACCATCTTGATCTTGATTTTTAAGATCCTTTTCTATTCTCCAAAGTCAAAGAATATTAAAAATAAATCATTTGAGCCCTTCAAGGCATCAAAACTCCTGTTTTGAGATGGTACAAATTAAAGGGGACAGAATTCTTTGTGGAAGAAAGAGAGGAATAGAAGAACCATGTTCAGAGTTATATTGGACTACCAGTACATGGTGAGAAAAAATATCTTCACATTTGAGTGCTTTTGGTTAATAATGGTGCTTATGATTTTATAACAATACCCCTTGTAGAAGCATCCTATGTCAGTAAGGAAAGTTTGACTCACTTGCCTAGAAACCTTCTCAAAAACCATTTGTTGGTGGACTTTGCTTCAATAAACAAAAACGGCAATCTTTGGACAGTAGGTATGTATTTCTACCTATTTTGTGATAAATGCATTTGTAAACCATCATAGCAATGATTCCTCAAGATGTATATGGAGATCTGGTGGCTGCAAAGTCATCAGTGTACTTTTGCTAAGAAACATTGCAAATGGGATGAATAGGCTGGGGTTTTGATCCACCCAAGGCCTTGACTGCATCACTTCCCAGATGAGCAAGTGTAGTCAAGTACTTTATCTCATCTGCATATCACTGAATTTAGCTTTAGCCCATAGCATATAGAATTGTCTTAAGAGCTAAGTGTCAGGATACATGGGGCACGCCTTGTGTGACAGCTACATAAGTAATATTTACTGAATATCAGTTACCATTCTTTGTATAAACAAATACCCTCCATATCATCTTTATCAGAGGTCTTGTGTTCAACAACACTGTTTCGTCTTTCTTGCTCTCCTGCTCGCTCCCTTTCCCTTTCCCATTTTTCTCATTACCTTTCTCTTCACTGCTTGCTTTCTCTTTCTCTTTTACCTCCTTCTCCCCACATTCTCCTCCCAGTCCCACTTTTTCTTTCTTCTCTATGTCTTGGTTACTCTCTCCTTTTGTTGGCTTCTCTCTTTTTTCCTTCTTTTATTCCCTTTGATCTCTCTCTCCTTTCAGTTCACATTCTACATGTCATCTCCCCTTCTCTAGTCTCCTGCATCTTGAGCGCGTGTTAGTACTGAGCCGGGTACCAGAGATATAGCAGGCACAATTCCGGCTTTCAACGTGTTTACAAGCTAGTTTTGTGTGAAAGGGGTAGAGAGTGTGGAATGAAATTGAGTCTGGAGTTCACCCAGCAGGCAGGAGTGGAGGTTATAGTGGAAGAAAAGAAGAGTCCATGAATGGAATGAAAGAAGCATTTTTTTAAGCTGTCAATATTACTGAAGCTGATGGCACATAATGAGAATATCTTAGGGTCAAATAAAACTGAATAGAGTGATTCTATGATAAACATTCATTCGGGTAAAACTGAAGGATATGGAACTTATCTTTAAAACCATGATAGTCATTTGAGGATTATAGTAAGTTTATGAGTATGGTTAGAGCGACATTTTTGAGAAGTAAAAAGCAAGCAAACAAACAAAAACCCTGGCAATATTAGACAAAGGGTTTCATTGTGAAAGTTATTAACTGGGAAGAAAGAACCCCAGGAATCACTGGTCAGGCTTGAAGTTTCGCAGACCCTCCTCAAATTCACAAAGATACTTTCTTAAGTAAATGCATTTCCACATTTTTTCTCTGCAGAATCAGATTTACTGGTCGATCAAAAAGATAATTTGCAAAGCCATTGGGCACATTTGGTGGCGTGAGGTAATGAAATGAACAAATCAAATAAGGTGATTCGATGAAATATAAATTGGAGGGATATTGAATTGAAGTCACACTGATAGGATTTGTTCACCACATGGGTGTGGTGGGGGAAAGCAATGGAGGTTTCTAAAAGTGTCCCAAATCCCTGAATGTCGCTCTTGGTTGTTGAGAATAATGAGAAGGGTAGAATAAGCTTTCAAGGACTATAATGAGATCAGTTCTTGGATTTGTTATTTGAACCGAGCCATGGTGTCATTAGTAGTGGCTATTAACCACTGTGCTGGGTGCTGTTTGGTTAAGTTGGCCTCAGTGCAAATCCACGTGATGGAATGTAACGACGCCAAGGGTTGTGACTTCAGGTGTCCAGGTCTTTTCACCCATGAAGCCCCTGGGAGATTGTCAACCACTCTCCCTTGATTTCCCATCCAATGCTGAACAGTGTTCCACCAGAACTCCTTGAGAAATGGAGTATAAGACTCTGGCAGTGAGAGGACACAAGAAGTCATGACTCAGGGAGAAGACACATAGGTGGAAGGGACACGACTGCAAAGTGCCTGAGTCTACAGATGCTGTGAAAGGCAAGGAGTAAAACAGAAAAGCGAGGGACTGTGTGGGAGGCACTTCTGTTTCAAATGGATGGGCTGGCCAAGCCTCTCAATAACCGTAACCCAAACAATTGCCCTGTTTTCTGACAAATGATTTCACAGCACCTTTCTAGGCGGTTTTCCAGTAAGTGGTTGAGAAGTAATAACAGATCCAATAGAAACTTTCCCTCCGTGTCAATTTCAACTCATAGAGACCCTTTAGGACAGAGTGGACATGAAGTCATGGAAAATGCCATGGTGAAGTGCACCTTAACCCTCAAAGTAACTTCCCTGCTTTTTAACATTCTAAAAAATCTTGTGTATCAGATTTGGCCCATGAAATGCAATCTTTGACTGCTGTTTCATGGCCATTGTTTATGGATCCAAGAAAGATAATTTCCTTGACAACCTCAATCTTTTCTCCGTGTATTGTGATGTTATTTATTCATCAGGGTGTGAGGATTTTGGCTTTATTTACATTGAGTTGCAGTCCAGATGGCAAGAAGGCTATAATTCTTGATCTTCAGCAGCAGATATTTCCAGTTCTCCTGAGTTTCATCAGGTCAGCTAGTGTCACCTGCATAACACAGGTTGTTCATAAATCTATCTTCAATTCTCATGTTGAAATATTCTTCATTCAATCTAGCCTTTCTGATGACTTGGGTTGCCCACAGATTGCATAAATGTGGTGAGAGGATACAACCCTGTCACATACATTTCCTTGCTTTAAACCATGCAGTATGCTCTTCATCCATGTACAGGTTCTACATGAACACAATGGAATGTTCTGGAATTCCCATTTATTCAGAGTGTTAACTATAGTTTGTTATGGTCCAGGTCATCAGGTACCTTTGCATAGTCAATAAAACACAAGCAAATATCATTTTGCGTTCTTCTGCATTCAGTCAGTATCTATCTGATATTGTCAATGGTATCCCTTGCTCCTTGAACTTCTGGCAGCTCCCTGTCAATGTAGTGCTGCAAGTGTTTTTTGAATGATCATTAGTAAAATTTTACTTGCATGTAAGAAATGATATTGTTCTATAATTTGAGTATTCTTTTGTGTCACCTTTCTTTGGAGTGAGTGCAAATATAGATCTCTAGACAAATGCTTTATCAGATTTTCCATTGCTTTATCAGATTTTGGAAACATTTCAGCTTTCAATTAGTAGTCTGTCAATTTCTGTGGCCTCCTTTTTGGCTCCTGCTCTCAGTACAACATGGTCATCTCCCTTCAGGATCATTGGTTCTTGCTTGCATGCAACCACTTGAATTTATTAAATGCTAGCTTTTTCCTTTTTGAGGCTGTGGTTTCCATGTTCTTTTTCTATTCTTACATCATTCAATATTTCAAATATTGAATAGTAAAAGATGAGTAGCTGTGTATCAGTTAGTCATTGTCTTGAACTGAAGAATAAAATGTGGCAAGCAATAAGTCCTTATTTTGCATGTGCCTGTCGATTATCAGAAGCCAGTTTGCTAGTCTCACTTGGGTCTGCTAACTGATTCCTGGATGATATTTGCCTGATTTAGGAGACTATAGCCAGGCAACTCTCCTTCCAATTACAGATATATGAGTATTCTGCTTCTTCACTAATTTCCCTGGGAAATCACTACTCCAGGCATGCTTTTATAGGGTGTTTGGGAAGACCTAAAGAGACTGTAAACAACTGCACAATGAAGATTTCTAGCCTTTGTTTTCACAAGCTGACTTCAAGCAACCCCATGTTCTGTTGCTTTGAGGTTCTATCAAGTCCATTTTGATGTAGAATAGTCCTGCATGACAGAGTGCACCTGTTCTGTAAGGCATCTTTGGCTGTACTCTTTCATCTTGTAGGTAGCTAGATTTTCTCTCATGGAGGTATTGGGTGGATTAGAACCATTGATCTTTCAGCTAGAAGTTGATCAATTCACATTTTATGTCACCAGAACTCCCTAAGAGTTGATTAGCTGTAGCAGATTGCATGACTTTTTCCCAAAGGCAGGGAACAGAAACATACATCCCTCTTTGAAGGTGAATGGATCTTTCTTGATAAATTATTTGAACTACTCAGTTACATTTGCCATATGTATCTTTAAGGTTAACTCCACTTTTTCCCTATAAATAATCTTAGAACCATTGCAGTATTTAGCAATGTTCTTTCTCCATAACATAACATTTGGAATCTTAAGTCTAAAAGTGAGGAATATGTGTATCATATATCATATATAGAGATATATGTGGTATTATGTATACTGTATATAGTTATTATAGCAGTGTGTTATATATAATGCAATGCTTGTTGTGTATTATATCATTTCCCTGCTATGTAAGGAAGTTCCCTGCTATGTAAAGTTTGAAGGAAGATTCCATTATCTCTCCATTTTATTTTTCCATGAAATTTCGAATCCCTCCCTATATATATAGATATATATACTTATATTATAAAGAAACTTTCCATTATCTTTCAATTGCAGTGTTTTTGACTTATAATATATTCACCACATGTAAACTTATTTGTGACATATATTTTTATTGGTTTTAGTGATGAAGTGAAAAATAAAATCTATGTTTCAACATCATCACTAGACCAGTGCTCATTAGTCATTGGTATTTTTTATTATTCTTAGAGTTGTTACCAAATATTAATAGTAATTTGAATTGTAGGTAGAGAAGAAGCATTCACATAAAATATAGATATTTCCCCCATAACTCTGTCTGCAATTCACCCAGTTCTGTATATAGTGAAAAATAAAAGAAAAAAATGTTTTATTTTTCTGATATCTTCCATATCATATAAGAAATACATTAGAGTTCCAAGAATCCAGCAATATTTCATTTTAAAATACACTTACATAATTAGAAAATAATTAAATAGATATGATAAGTACAGAAAGTTACTACCTTTGAAAGTATAGTGGGATAAATGATAAGACACAATTCCTTTGATGGAATGAAGAGTATTTTCTTTAATTAAACCAAATCCTGGCTTACAGGGGATTGAATCTATTTGTACTCAGATAATGGATAATATTGCAATTCTTACACTAAAAGAGTCAGTTCATCTCCTTCTGACTTAAGACAAAAATTTCATAGTAGGAGTCATTATAGTGAATTTAACAACATGCCATGATATATTTTTGAGACATTTCATTAATTAGGAAACATTTGGTTAATTTCAGCCAGCATATAACTAAAGCTCACATAGCAATGGACCAGAGATTTTGTGAAAATAATCTTATCTGGGCTTATATTGATACAGATTCATAAGCTGAACATGAAATTTTGAGACATTCTGTCAGTTAATGATTCCTTAAATAAAGTTGTTAATATTCCTTAAACAATTGTCCTCTTTTGTTATATATGTATAAGGATATTAAATATTGATATATGAATATATTTTAAAATATTATGTTAAATATTTGTTTAAATTTAATACAGTCTTAATGTATTAGTAATAAATATAGCATACTCTATACATAAATATATATATCACTAACATGGAGTAGATGTGGATTATGTTAATATAATTTAGTTATCAAGTAGCATTAGCATCGATATCATGTACTTTTATTGAGATAATCATTTATAAATAATTTAATAGAAAACATTTTAATATATAGCAAACTTGCGTTTTCCTCTCATATTTCTGTTTCACAATTTTGAAGTGAAGTGTTAATATACTTTTGATAATAAGATATCAAATTATCCATTAGGCTATCAACTTGAAATATAATGGCAGCCTCTTACCATATTTAAACCAAGCACTATATTAATGTACTCAAATTTATGTATTTTATTTTTTCCGGTGAAAATATACATAGCAAGACATGAACCATCCAAATAACATCTATATAAACAGTTCAGCAAAATGGATCAGATCTTTCAATTGTGCAACCATTTGTACCATCCTTCCCCACTTTATTCCACCACCACATATATTTTGGTTAGACCTTTAACTGTGATGCATAAGATAGATTGAAATTATTAAAAGAGTGACAACACAAAGAAGTAAAAAGTTAAGATTCATAAAATTAAAATATTTTTAGTCCATCTTTATCATTTTGTAACACATTTGTATGTGACTTCCTTCACTTCTGATTCTCTCTGACTGAAACTTGATTATTGTAGACACCAGTATGATTACACAAATATTGGTATTCATACATAATACAACTCAATGCTGACACTCACATACATCCTGTGATTCTTTTGTTATTTTTCAAATGGTTCTTTTTACATGCAAAACAATAGTCATCGTGCATTGAACACTGATCATTAAAAATGAGCTTTCCTTTATAAAGCTTTAGAATATTTTGCTCTGGTTGTAGAAGACCAAATGCCCAAAACCTGGAAAGCTTAAATATTTCACCTCCTGGAGCTCCCATTTGCATACTTCACCTGAAGAAAACCCCAAGCATTTGCTTGTTCAGTTAGCTTTGTATACAGGATAAAAGAAGACCGAGAGATATAAAATTTGAGGATATGTTGGTGAGTGGAGAGAGAAGGCAGCTGACAAAGGGGAAGAAAGAAACAAAATGGAGACACTAAAATAATTATAGATCTGTCATTTTTTTCCTTGTTAAACACTCACCTATTTTTTTCCCTGTGAAAAGTTCATTTCAAGCTGTCTCCCTCTGGCTATATGAAAAAACCCATGATGCATTCAATAGTATAATACAAATCCAGAATGTTTTCAAATTCCTTTCTTTTGTGGCTTTTGAGATTGACAGCTCTATAATTAGGGATAACAAAGAAGAAAGGAATTAATAAGATTCAAATACAGGGCCTGAGTCAGAAATCTGGAGTAGGGAACAAGGGGCAGAAGGAAATCAAGGGGTGTAAATCATATAATCTTTTTGCAAACTAGAATGTTAGAGGTTCAGATTTTGCACATCTAGTGGCTTGTTTAGATTTTAGGTGACTAGTCAGATATTTTAAATTTTGTACTAGATTGGTATTTATGTATTTACGTAACTGACTTTGGGTGCTTATAATTTATGCAATAAATTAGATGTGTAGATTTAATGCAATAATTGGGAGAATAGAAATCTGAAGTTAATCTTTAGGTTCTGGGGTATATTTATTTGTTTGATCTTAAACAAACAAAAATTAACTTGGCAAATATTTCACCTGCACACTTTGGGCAGTTCACAATTTCTATACTACCAAGGACTTTGAAGAACAGTTGACTAATTGGATAGAGTTCTCATTGTCACCCAAAAGATGTGGAAGCTAAAATGCAAGCACTACTTCAATGGATGCAGTCCTTATGCAAATAATTAGATCTGTCCATGTGTCTTTACTTCCTTAAATGGAATTTGCAGATAAGGCAACACATGCCCACAAGATTCTGTGTTTGTCCTATTTTAGTGCAAGAGGACTTGACGTCTTTTGAATAATTTGGAAACTATGCATGCAGTGAGGGAAGGAGACTCTAATGAAGCATTTGTGTGATTAGAAATTGCACTGTGTAGATAAGGGCCATCTTTGTTTACTTAGTCCTTCATTAAATGTGTTATCAAATCACTCTGCAAAAGATAAATGATGTGGGGCATGTCTTCAGCATATAACTTTTAAGATACATATACAAAATTAAAATAAATTAAATAGGCTTTAGCGTCAACACTTTCTATACACCCTTAACAGTTGTTTTTAAATACTGGATGATGTGTTAGGCTGGGTTATCTAGAGAAATAAAGTGATGACACTCATATTTGTGTAAGAAAGAATATTATAACCAAGAAATATTGTTGTGGGGCGCATCACTGACAAGAAATGATTTTATATAGAGAAAATAATCTAGCCCAGTTCAATTCAAATCTAAGGGTCAAATGCTGAAGACTCTCAGTCTCATGCTGCTGACAACGGGTAAAGAGGATGGGTGAAGCAGGAAACTGTAAGAGTACAGGTCAATGGGTTCAGAGTCTTATGCATCCAGGGTTGACCTGAACATGGCCGGGAGATAACAGCTCCAGGCATAGTTGGTCACATTAATCCCCACTGAAGCCAGAATCCAAACCAGCAGCAAAGGAAAGAGCAAGACAGACTTTGTTCCTTACAGTCTCTCTTTTTATCTGGTCACACTGCAAAGAGACATCACCAGGCCCTAACCTGGCTCAGAAGGTGGACTCCACTTACACATCACATAAGTACATCAAGGTGACATATAACCTCACCATCACAGATGATGATTCAAATTCTGGTAATTGAGATAGTAATACAGTAGTGGGCAAATTAGCAACCATGGACATGACAATATGATATGCATTTAAATGTAGTATAAATAGATAATGGGCCATGCAGCAAGAGATAGAAAGGCCATTAGTTCTATCTGTGTTAGCTAGAAAAAGCATCAAAGAGAACACCTGTAGTCCAGACTTCTGCTGAGACAGAAATCTTATAACTGATCAAAAAGAGAGGGTCCTCTTTTCAGGAAGCACGTAGCCTGAGAATATGCATACTTGTTATATGCCTATACCAAAAACCCAGGGCTATCCAACAATCATTCTTTGAGGACTTTTAGAGGCAGTGTAAAGACATTTAAAAATGTTCATTTTCAGAAGAACATTGTCTATTAAATTTCAAATAAACAATTCTCTCTTCATGTAAACAATGCTAGAGAAAGGGAAGACTTCATTTTTTTTTCTATAATGTTATTAGAAGCATGTTCATTACTAAGTCTGTTGCTACAAAAATTTAAAAGAAGTAAAAAGAGGAAAGAAAAGAAGGTGGAAGGACTCAAGAAGCATGACAAGAACAAACTCACTAACTAAATAAAAAAATTGGGCATAATTCAGCAACATCACATAGAAATACAGAAGACAAAAACTAAGCTACAAGAACAAGATAATATTCTGAAAGATCAAAGCAGCAAAACCGAAGTAATCGAAGCATTAAATAGTGAGCTTAAAGACAGCTCTCTTGAAACCAAACTATAAGAACCATTATAAAGGGAAAAAATAGCATGAAGAAAGCATAAGAATTTTGTGGGATGTTTTCAAAGGTAATAATTTAAATTGAATGAACATTTTCTGGACAGGAAGAAGAGAAACAAATAAGAGAAAATAGCCCAATAAGTAGTAGACAAATATTTCCCTAATATTACTACAGAACAGGAAACAGTCATTCAAGAAGACTATGGAAATAGGCAACATCATAAAAGAGCCAACTGAAATAAAAAGGCTAATCACACAATATTAAGAACAGCACACCAACAAATTCAATAAAAGAAGAAATTGTGCTGCGCCCCGGTGGCATAGTGGTTGTGGGCGGGACTGTGGCCCACTGGGATGGAGGTTCAATTCCAGCTCCACAGGAGAAAAGGCTGGACCTCCTATTCCCACCACCAGAGGGCAGTGATGCCTAAAAAAGCAACAACAACAAAAAGAAATTGACAGTTTTCCTGAAGCATATTTCCTACCTGAATCACACTCTTATATATAGAAAACTTTATTAGACCTGTAAGACAAGAAGGCATAGATCAGATTTTGAAAAGCTTCCCATAAACCAGGATAATAAAAAAATGTAGTCATAACATAGATTTCTGATAAAAAGACTTAAAAGTAAAAGCTACCATTAGAAACAAAGATAATAGGGTTAGGGTTAGAAAAAAAATAAAGGTAACTACAGTATTTGTCGGACCATAAGATGCACTTTTCCCCCTAAAGTGTGTGGGGGTTGGGGGAAAACAAGGATGCACCTTTTGATGTGAAGGTGTGGTACCCCAGAACATTCCTTTATGATTCCATGTGCCCACTGACTGTCCATTACTGTTTGCAGGTTGTGGATTGCAGTGTGTTCAGGGGAAGTCCCGTGTCCCTGAGCTCGATGTCAGTCAGGTCACCAGATTGGCTCAGAGCAACCTTCCTTCATTTATTCATGAAAGTGAAGATGATTTTTAACAACACTGTTGAGTTTCTCTGTTAAATATTACCATATTTGGCTTTATTTTAATAAATATTTTAGTGTACTGGTTCTATTTGGTTCAGAATATATTTTTTCTTGTTTGCTTCCTCTAAAAACTGGATATGCCTTTTCCCAAATGCATCTTATGATCTGAAAAATATGGTACTCTATAATGATTACAGCCATAGTTGTAAAGGAAGATACAAGCATAACAAAATGTACAAATTTAATAAAAACTCTCAAAACACATTAATCAAAATCTTACAGAATTGAGGGAACAGATTGAAAATGCTAGAATAATTGTTGGAGATGTCAGTGCACTATTCTCTAAGAAGGACAGGACAGATCAACTGGAAGGAAACATAAAAGGTAAGCAAGCAATCATCACAAAACACATCAGTCAAAAAGCAAGCATCAATAAAGCTAAAGTCTTTGAGATTTTATAAACTCTTTGTATGAGATTACACATTTGTCAAGTTAAAAAGAAGTACTGGAAAAATCAACAAAATACATGAAAATCAAGCAGAATTTTTCTTTAAAATCATTGCGTATGAAGAAATAGGTGAAATTTTACAAACTTTCAAAACAAATGAGAACAAAAATACAGTGTACTGGAATATACGATACAAAGAAAAAGCAATTTTCAGAGGATAATTTATAGCAATAATCACATAGCAAATAAAAAAGAATGAACAAAATCAACACTTGACCCAACATTTAGGACAAGAGCACTAAAATAAAGTTTTAGTCACAAGAAGAAATTAGAACTGAAATAATTGAGAAAACAGAAAACAATTGGAAATATCAACAGAGAAAAGTTGAGTATTTTAAATGATTGATAAAATTGACCAAATACTTGAAAATTGATTACAGGAAAAAAGAAGAAGCAAATATTGCAAGCAGGAAATGAGAGGCACACCATCCTAACAGAACCAACTGAAATTAAAAAAGGATAATCACAAAATATTAAGAACTGCACACCAACAAATGCAGTCAAAGAAGAAAGTGGCAAATGTACAGAAGCATATTTCCCACCTAAATCAGCATAGTCTTATAGAAAATGAACTCTAAGACAGACCAAAATAGATGAGATTTTTAAAAACTTTCCATCGATCAGAAGACTAAGAACAGAGAATTTAATGGAGTTTCTCTCAAACATTCAGAAAATCTTTGACACAAAATCCAAATAAAATTTTCCAGACTATAGAAAAGATAGCCTATCAACAATTTACTTTCTGAAGAAAGTCTAACCCTGATATCAAAACCATACAAAGGCATTATCAAAATAGAAAACTGTAGACCAATAATAATGCTATGAACATAGGTGCAAAAATTTTTAAAATAATTCTAGATAAAAGTGTTCAAGAATGCTTTAAAATATGCATCATTATCAATTGCTATTTATTTCAGAAGTGCAAGTAGTATTCAATATTAGGAAATGAGACAACATATGGCAATCCACTATATAAATAAAACAAAAGAATCATATGATTATATACATTGATGAGCAAATGCACTAGACTAAATCTAATATGTTTTTGATAAAAAGCACTCAAAAATCGGAATAGAATGGAAGCTCTTCAAACTAATAAAGACCACAGATATGGCCAACAACCAGCATTTTGCTCCTTGAAGAGAACTTGACGCCATTTCCCATGTGAACCAGAAGCACACAGAGATACTTGGCATCAATACTCTCATTTAACATTGTCTTGGAACTCTTAACCAAAGATATCAGATAACAAAAATAAATTAAAATTATCCTTGACAATGATTCAGATATAATTTCTTTTATAGAAAACTCCAAGGACTATAAGAAAATTGCTTGAATGAAATGAAAAATGTGGCAACGTGACAGGCTACAAGATCAGCTTACAAAAATCAACAGGATCCCTGTATATTGAAAAAAGAGAACTCCGAAAAGAAATTTTAAATTACATTAACTACCCAAATTAAATACTTTGGAATAAACTTAAATTTAGAAATATAAGTTGTAAAAAAAAGAAATATAAGTTGTATGCAAAGAACACTACAAAAATTAAAAATTGCCTACATAAATACAAAACTGTTTATGTTCATGGATAGAAAAGATTGATATGGCAAAAATGTGAACATTATCTAAAGAAGTCAATAGATATAATGAATGTAAATATAATTCAAATCCCAGCACTCTTTTTCAAAGATGTGGAAAAATTAATCATTGACTTTTCATGGAAAGGAAAGCAAGAATAAAAAACTGCTAAAATATAAACAAAATAGGAGTGCTTCTCACTCTCTAATTTGAATACCACTGTAGTCAAAATACATTGTATGTGATACAATGATTGTCGGTTGCACCAATGGAGCAGAATGTATAACCCAGAGTCAAAACCAAGGAACTAAAAACAACTTTTTGATAAAGTTCTGCTATACATTCAATGGGGAAAAAAATCTATTCAACAAATGGTGGTAGCAGAATCGGATCTCTATTTGCAGGATAATGAAAAAGGATGCAAACCTCATACTTTATTCAAAAACAAAGTCAAGATAGATTATCAACCCTAGAACTATAAAAATTATCATCTCCAAAAGAGGGACAACGTTAAGGGTTCTAACATAAAGTATGAACACACTCTAAAGATAATGAAAAACACCCACACTCCAGGAGGAAAAGTGAAGGATTGCTTAAAAATACATTTGTATATATCAAATAACTTCATCAATACATGAGGGTTGGGGAAAGAAACACTCCATTGTGGAAAAATGTTGGTAATAATATATCGGATAAGAGGAACTCTGGTGGTGCCGTGGTAATGCATTAGACTTTGCTCTTCATGGCTGTATTTTAAAACCACGAGTACAAACACTGGAGGAGGATTGGGCTTTCTACTCTTTTAAACAGTTGCACGTTCAGATTCTTACAGGGGGCCACTATGAGTTAGCATTGACTCAATGGAAGTTAGTATCATTTTTTTAATGCAGGATAAAGGATTACTATCTAAAGTGTACCTAAAATTGCAATACCTTACTAATAAAAATATAGATAATTCAACTGAGAAATGAGCAGAAGTCACGAATAGACAATTCACCCAAGATGACATCTAGGCAGATTGTAATCATATGAAGACATGGTCCTGAGCACCAGTTACAAAAGAATTGCAAATTAAAATAATAAGGAAATATCATTTCACATGGACACTGATGGTCAAGTTAAAAAAAATTCTGGATAAGATGTGGAGAGACTGAACTTCACAAAAACTGCTGGTCATTAACAGAACTATGCAGCCTCATGTGCAAAGCAGTATATCATTTCCTTAAGCCATTTTGAATACTTTATGGCTCTACTTGTATATAAGTCAAAGAAAGAACAAAGCATACAGATGTATGCGTATTTATCATAGCACTATCCACAGAACATAAAAATGGAAACCACTGCAATATTTTTGGAGGAATGGATAAATTAATGTTAGTACATACATACAGTAGAATATTATGCATCTCTAAAGAATAATTATGAAACTCACACATCTCATGATAAGATTAAATTTGAAAGAAATTATCTTCAGCACAGTTGGCCATTCCAAGAAAGACACAGAAAAAAAATCAAGGAAACTGCTTTCACTTCAGAAGAAAAGAATATTTATGAAAATGAGAAGCTCAAGGAGAGGGTGGGGGAAGTGAGGAAATGGGTACTAAATAAATAAATTAACAGACATCCCTAGACACACAAGGATAGAAGTACAAACACACACACTATCCCAAAAGGTTATCAAAATATCTGAAAATTTCAATTGCTGTCCAATATAGCACCCGCTGGTAGTTTAGTTCACTGGATAAAAACTCAATGCACTAACAAAGAATTAGAAAGAAGATGAACCTGAAATATTTAACCTTAAAATGAGTTTGTATGTGGAGTTTTGTAACTAGATGTTTGTCCTTTTTGTACCCCTCATGTTCTAAATGCTTGGGCAAATATATTTCTTTTTCAATTTTAATTCCAGGAGGACATGGGGTAGATCAGTCTTATTATATATATAAGAGTCATTCCTAAGTCATAAAGATGAGCTCCCAAACTAGGACTTCTATACTACAGAACTCATTCAAGATGAGAGGACCTCCCCTGCCCTTTTTTTTTGTTTCTTGAAGATGTTGATTTTCAAAATTTGATACTAAGATAAACCCCATTCGCATTACTCTTCTTAATGATAAGGTAAATTAAGAAAAAAATACACAATATTTTACTTTTGCTATGGAAAAGAATAGGATATTTTTAGTGTTACTCTGTAGTTACCATAAAAGATTATAAAATCAGGATTTAGAATATAACAATCATAAAACTGCATATAGCTGCCACAATAAAACAAAACAGAAACTGCACCTGCTGGCATAGTTTTTCTAGCTCTGATAAAGTGTTTCTGTTCCAGAGTAACCAATGCATAAGATTTTCTTGATTGTGCTACGAGTTGTATGAGCCCCCAATAAAATGATTTTTAAAAAAGATTTTCTTGAGAGTAATCACTTACAAAATTAGATTGCCTTTTATTTTGTAGACGGCTTTTTTTTCGAGGGAGGAGCAGTTGAAATGCCAACCTGTAGACCGGTACCTGAGCATCCGTTGTCTGTTCCATCCAAGGGTGACATTTTCAGACTTGGGTGTTTTGTTTCATTTTTATTTTTTTCTTTAAATATAGATTTTATTGGAGGTTCTTACAGATCTTATGACATTCAATACATCATCTGTATCAAGCACACTTGTACACACGTTGTCATATTCACCTCCAAATATTTTCTACTTGAGCCCTTGGTATACGCTCCTCAGTCCCCATTTCCTCTAGTTCTTTATTTTTTTAATTCCACCTCCCCATGCTTCCCCTTTCTCCCTCCTCCCCCATGAAACCCTAATAATTTACAAATCACTATTAGCTTTTCATATTGTGCACTGTTTTATTTTTCTTCACATTTCTGTTCTTGTGAAAATCTAGATACCCCAACAGTTGCTAATTCAATATCTTCCATAAGGACAAGAGAGTGACACAAGTCATATTGTATTGCCTTAAGAATGACAGATGCCAATTTTTCTGACTTGTTAACCAAAAATGCAATGTCTCCTAAGCATTGATTCCTGCTTCTCCTCTCCCTGTTACCACTATTAAAATGTGATCTCAATCCATCTAATAGCATATACAAGGTTTATCTGTGTTGTAGTAGGTATTTGAGTCATTCTTTCTACACCATTTCCTGTTTAAATGTTTACTATACAATTGTATGTTATCATAACCTTGGGTTTTAGAAAAAACTTCTCTCCAGTATGCTTTATAAAATGATGACAATTATTTTAAATATGTCTGTATTGTGAATTCATACTTTTGCTAGTAAGCTGTTCATCAAATTTATGAAGTAATGAGCACAAGAAATTGATAATTGATAAGGACATGATTTATTTCTAGTAGATTTGAATAGATCCTTTGCTATGTTCTCTGTTCTCAGAAACTATGAGAGAAGAGTATTTACTTGTGCTCTTTCTCAAACTTGTCCAGGATCTAAAATTAATGAGGGAGTCAACTGAGTGACACTGGCACTTAAAAAAATAAAAAAAATAACACCCCAATCAAACTCCCTACCATTGAATTTAAAGGATAATTTCAAATAAGACTAAGATTTGGATTACCAATTTATCACAGATCTATGAGCTAGGAGTTATCCAAAATTAAGAGGGATTCAAGATGCATTCACCTCAGATAGTTCAGTCAAGTGTAGAACAATTTTATGTCAAAGACAATACACAAAAACTATAGGAAGATAGAAACTTTCACCATGTGTATTAGTTGAAGGAAATCTGGTAGCACAGTGGTTGTGTGCTTGGTGTTGATCAAATTCACAAGCAGTTATGGGAGAGGAAGGTGGTCTTATGTAAGAACGATCGCTTTGGAAACTTGATGGGGAAACTCTTCTCTGTTGAAGAGAGTTGCTTTGAATCAGAACTTACTCTCAGCAAAGATTTTTCCTTTTTTGCTGGTTATTAATTAAGTGAAATGTCTTTTTAAAATAGGACTCTTTTCTCCCTCCGCTATTTTTGTTTCTTATTGAATTTCCTTATCTCATTCACTCCTTTGTTGCAGGTAGAAGTATCCTAACATGTTATATTTATTTTAATTTCAAGATACTTGCTGCTATTTTTTAACCCTTTTAATTTGATCTAGTTTCTTTCGCCACTGTTATCATCCAGTTTTCTCCCATCAGTCCTCTGAACATTTTTTAACATTTTGGTCTATGCCTGAGTATTTTCCTCTTTTTTGCAGATTAAAGCAAACTCATTTTCTTTTTGCTTCTTTACATGGTTTTCGTTTGCATTGAGGACCTCTCCATTTTTTGGTTTGTTTTAAACTTACTGCCATTGAATCAATAGTGACCCAGAGCGACTGTATAGGACACAGTAGAAGAGCCCCTGGATGTTTCTAGCCTGGAGAGAGGCCAGACTGTCTCCCTTGGAGCAACTAGAGGTTTCTAACTTCTGACCTGATAGCTAGCAGTCCAAACTTATCACCAGTATGCTTCCAGAGTTCCCTCAAATAGTTTTGATGTTCCATGTTGATGAATGTTTTGATTCCTTGGTAACTTAGCAATACATTTCCTTAAATGACATATTCTATGACCTTCACGGTAAAAATGTCATGCATAAAATACATGTAAATCTAAACCCTCTCTGGTGTATTCACCTGAAACTCAGAGCCTCTTCTTTCTCCTGAGGAGTGTGGAGTGGGTTGAATTGCCCAATACCTAACTAGGAGCATGGCCAGGGTGCCTTAGAAATAGATGCATACTGCATGTATGCTGTCTATGTATTTATGATTCTATGCATTTGTCTGTAAGTTCTGTGTTGGAAAACATGTCAATTGAGTGTTATAGATAACCTTTTTTTTTTCCAGTGCTGTACCTCAAACTCAAAACTTAGAATCAGTCATCACTGGTAAATGTAAAATCTACTTTGATGCTATGTAATTAATAGCGAGGCCAGTTTTTAAAATTGTGTTAATTCTAAGAATTTGCCATAAGGTTATCATGATCCTGAAAGATTCCAGGAATATCATTATGCTCTGTGACAGGGATACGTAAAGTTATAGCCTGATAGTTGCTACCCACAGAATTTAAGCAATTTATAGCAAATAAAATGCCAAACCCAAATCCTCCCCTATGTCAATGAATTATCCATTGTTTCCCAGTAACAATGTGCACAATTCTCTATACCCCAACACTAAACAAATGATATACTCTTATTTAGGATGCAAAAATGAGCATTTCATCACATTCTTAGGGAGAGGATTCAAAGAGTAGGTCATCATTTCTATTCAAAAAGCAAAGCCTACTACTTAGATTCATTGATGATATATTGACTTTCCTTATATTAATTCAAAATTACTAGTCAACCAAGTTCATCATTTGATTTCGGAATTTTTCCTTACTTACACATATAAAAATTCTTGAGCAGAGTAATTTTCAAACCATAAAGCTTGACTTGAGTTGCTTCCTCTCTGTGTTGAGCTATTAAAAATAATAATCTACTCCAATAAAGTTTTAAAATGGCTCCAGGAAATGCAACTAAATAAAAATACACTTGTAAAAGTGATATACCTGGTAATCAAAAGTGTAGTTTCTCTGTTGCTGAAATGCCAGCTCAAGTTCTTAATTCAGTTGTATTTATTACCTTAGCATTTGTTTAAAAAGTGCTTAAAACTATGTAAGTCTTTTAAGACACCAGTTCTTTCAATGATGACAGACATGGATACAATTTTTATGGATTATCTGAGGGTTTTTATTGGATAGGATTTTATAATTCATTGCAATGGCCACATATTCAGGGTCTACCATAAAACAGGTCGTATTTGGCATTGCTTTTTCCTTGCTTTATTACTCCCTTCAGACCCTGCATTTAGCAAAGAAAACCTTCTGGACTGGTTAGTTTTTCAATTCTAATTCTTTACCCTTGTTTTCACTGCTGTATACTTAATGATGACTCTGTGAGCTACAATAAAGTTTAAAACCTGAGGTTTTCACAGAAGGTTAAAAAATGAATGATAGGAATAACAAGTAAATGAACAATAGTTCGTTGATAGTTTTGGTGTTCTTGTTTTTCTTTGGGGGACTTTATTGTATTGTCATGCTTTGTTTTGTTGGGGTTTTTTTGCCTATTATTGCTTTTTGCAATCTATCTAGTTAACATAGGTGGGGTAAACAATCTGGAGGAGAAAGCAAGGGGACTACCACTTTCAGAAAGACACTGGAGTGAAGAGGCAGGGGAAGGAAAGAGGGGTACTAACAAACTCAAGAACAAGGGAAAAACAAGTGATTTAAGAAAATGAGTAGGAGGGTGTCAAATGTCTGGTGGGACTGGATCAAATGCAATGCAGTTGAGAAGAATTATTGAAAGCTGAATGAAAGTCAAACATTATAGTGGGATAAGAAGAAGGTGAAAGGAACAGGAAAGAAATAGGAAACAGGACATTTATTGAGGTCATATATATATATGTAAATACATTTCTATGTAATGACAGGGAAATAGATCTATGAACATATTTTTATATATTAAGTATTAAGTTAGCGTATGGACCTTGGGGCTCTATTTAAGTCCTCCCTCAATGCAAGAACACTTTGTTCCAATAACATGGCATTCTATGATGCTCAACTTCTTGACATGCTCACTGAAGACAAAATGTGAAGGAAGTCGATGGTGCCCAGCTATAAAAAAGATATAGCATCTGGGGCCTTAAATACTTGAAGATAAACAAGCAGAGACCTAGCTGAGGAAAAACAAAGCCCACATAGTAGAAACACACCAGCCTGTGTGATCATGAGATATCAATGGTATCAGGTATCAAACATCAAAGACCCTGAACAAAAAAAAATCTTATCAATGTGAATTAGAGGGAGGGTAAAATGATGCAAAGCTCTTTGGTAAACAATTGGACATCTCCTCATAGAAGGATCACAAGGAAGAGACAAGTCAGTCAGGCTGAAGTATAGGAGCGATGAAACATACAACTTTTCTGTAGATCTTTCATGCCTGCCCCCCACTATCATCACCCCAATTCTACCTTACAAATCTAGATAGACCAGAGCATGTATACTGGTACAGATAAAAGCTTGAAACACAGGGAATTCAGGACATACAAACCCCTCAGAAATAAGATTATTCAAAGTAGGAGGGAGGGGCTGAGTCCCAGTGGCGTAGTGGTTGTGTGCAGCACTGCAGTCCACTGAATTGGCAGTGCAAATCCAGCAGCAGCTCTTCAGGAGCAATGAGGGCAGTGATGTTCCCTAAAAGAACAGGAAGGTAGGGGAAAGGTGAGAGTGGAGAAAGAGGGAACTGATCACAATGATATACATATAACCCTTCCCAGCAGAATGAATAACAGAAAAATGAATGAAGAGAGACAGCGGTTGATGTTAGACATGAAAAACATAATCATCTAAAAGCTGTCAAGTTCTCTTGAGGGAGGGAAGATGACTGGAGGGGAAAGGAGCTGATATCAAGTGGTATAGTAGAAAGAAAAGGTTTTTAAAACGATAACATACAACATAAGCACAAATGTGCTTGACACAATGGATGAATATATGGGTTGTCATAGGAGTAGTAAGATTCTCCAATAAAATGATTCAAAAAAGGGAACTTGCTACTTAACAGAATTTTTAAATGGGCTTTTCCCAAATGAAAGTTGATTTAGGGCTTCTCAATCAAAAAAAAACATAAATAAAGAATTTATGGGTAAGAGTGTGAAAAATAGGGATCCCAAAGCACTGATTTTTACAGGACCTATACATACACTAAAAGGAAGCTGTTCATATAGAACACTGAGATTTGGCATGGGTTAAAATCAGGAAAGGTGTGTGTCAAGATTAGGCCCTTTCACCATAATTACTTAGTCCAGCTCTTGAGAAAAATTGTTGGAAAAGCTCAACTGTAAGTAGAAGAAGATTGCATCAATATGGGAGGAAGACTTGCTACAGCCTTTGAGATACAAACAAAACAACCGAATTGATGAAAATGAGGGGCACTGGAAGTACTAACTGATGAATGCCAAACAACGTAGAGCGCACATGACATTTCCACGTGAAGAAAACACACATCTTCATGATGGGAAGAACATGCAACCTCATGATAAACAATTTTTTTTTCTTGACTCCAAAAACAATGCCCATAGGAACAGCTGTCTGGAGATCAAAGAAATAAACTACATTGGACAAATCTGTAGCCAAAGATCTCTTTCAATGTCAATTTGAGGAATAAGGTGTGTCCAAGGTATTTTTAATCATTTCGTATGCATATAAAGATGAGAAAATTCATCAAAAAAGATCAAAGAAAAACCACTGTCTTTGGTGCTGATGAAGAATGAAGACTATCCCATAAAATACCAGAAAAATGAACCAATCTGTCTTGGAATAAGTACAGCCTGAATTCTGGAATCTCCCTACTTGTGTACTGCAGAACCATTTTAAAATTACCTTCATCAAAAATTAAAAACTTTGTTCAATTTCCACATTCTGTTGGGTTACTGTTCTTTGCAACAGGCACAACTATGGAGTGATTTAAATCAGTTGTCAGGGTAATTGTCATCCAAATATCTTGACATAAGCCAATGAGTGCTTCCAGTACTATGTCTGTTACTCAAAACCTTTCAATTGATATTTGTCCATTTCTTAGACCTTTGCATTTCCCTAATGCCCTCAGTGCAGTGTGAACTTCTTTCAATATAATTAATTCTTAATCATGCATTGCCTCTTGAAATGATGGTTACAATACAGAATCAACTTGATCATATCCAACTACAACAATAAATATGGCCATCCTGAAATCCACTGTTAAAGAAGCACACTGTGAAAATTAGATTTGTGTATTTCAAAACTACTGTCAAAGAACTTTAAATCCCCATGCCTCCCTATAGCTAAATCAAACCTCTTAATTATTTTAACTGTATGAGGTATGTTTGAGCGGGTTACTTACATATTCTACTTCAGTTAGTCTCTAGGTTGCATATGACTTGGAAATTGACTATGATGCAAACCCACGCCAGGCACACAGTAGAAATGTAACCAGAGATGTGTTCCACAATCTCAGTTCTCCTTTGGAATTTTTGTAAAAAGAAAAGTAACTTATTCAGAATCACCAATACGTGAGATGAAATTTCACTAATAAGGAAAGAAAGAAGGGGGATGGTAGCTGTTCAACAGATTAAAATAAATATTTAAACATAAATCTTATACCTTGTCACTTACGTTTCTAAATTACTCATTGCCTCTGTGGGGAGGAAATTACATGTAAAACTGCCCTTTGTGATCAACCGAATTAGCACCACTTCTGTTCTGAGGGCCATTGAATGAGTCAAGATATCTTTCTGAGTACTAAAAATAGTCAGTCTCTAACTACCTTTTTTGTAAAGATGATGGCGATGATAATTATGATTGATTATAATACCACTTGTATTACGGTAGAGAGCTCCATTGTTGTGATAAATCTTCACATTTGAGCTCCACACAACGTTAATGGGAAGAGGGGCAGATGTTATTGTTAACCTTCATCCCTGCAGCAAGCGGGAACAAATGAGTGACCAAGTTGATGCGTCAGATCATGTGGCTATATAAGTGATGAGAGCTAGGGTGTTTGAACATCCAAAATATCTCTTTACTCGACAACACCTATTTTCTCCCCCACTGCCTCAAGTTCAAATAAATGCTTCCATAGTGTTTATTTTGCACTAGTAGAGAAACTGATGTTTGGAATGCAGAATATCAATTACTATTTCTGATGTTCTGTTTCAGCTTGTAATTCCTACCAAAATTTTGGTTTGCCTGCATTTTAAAGGGAAGGTTTTTTGTTTTTTTTTTTTATAATTAAGTACAGTGAGGCTATTTGAATTTTACCTACAGGCAAAACTACCACTCATCTTCTAAGTAACATGAAATCCAGTTTTAAATCTACTAAAACATGAATTTTGAAAGAATATAAGGAAGACAAAAAGTGGTAACTTAGAATTCTACTGACCACACTTTCTTAGCATTGCCACCACACACACCAAACAGTAAAATATCTAGCTTCTTAATTTTTCAAGAATAAAGGAATAAGAGGAAAACATAGAACATAAAATGGTAGCTGTTATAATCTCTGATTTTCCTTAATATCTTTGAATTCTTATGAAGGGCAAAACTCTATATAACAATTTTATTCTCTCTCTCTCTCTCTCTCTCTCTCTCTCTATATATATATATATATATATATATATATATATTTACAGCCAGTCTCAGGTTGCTTAATGCCAATAATACATTCAGGAAAATAGGACATCATGTGAAAACTTCCCCTTCAACTAATTGGTTAACTAAGTCATGGAAAAAAGATTACATTTTATGACTATATGGAAAAGTCAACAGTCCAGTGCCTGTCAAACCACATAGTTGAGCCAAGGTGACTTATAATATAATTGACAGTCAAGAATCCAGATGAGTACAAAATGAGAATTATAAACATATGAGAACTTCTGACTCATCTCTACAGGACCAAACATTGACTCATGTAAGGGAATGTCCACTCTTAGTTCAATTCCCTTCCCTTCAAAGAGATTCTCCCCTTAACCCAGTCGATGTGCACTCCTGGTGCTGTTACACTGATTTTTCACAAAAAAATAATGCGCATATGACTTTTCCTCAACAGAGGCTCTAATGCATTTAGAAGAAAATGTATGATTTTTTAAACTGATCTGTAGTCTCTTATTTCGACGTCCTTGTATTTATGAAAGAATAGCAATCATTCAGTCTGACCAAACTGCTAAGTAAAATAGTACAAATTTTCATTACTGTTCTATTATTAAAGTTCCTTTCATTAGTAATATCATTGTCACTTGTTTTTATAATAATTGTGAGCTATACAATTATATGCAATAGAATGAAATTTCAGAAATAAATTTTTTTCATGCTTTTGAGGTATCCAATAATGCTTGAAATAAAAATAAACTTGAAACATTTTAAGTAAAAATATGAATGCAATATTGCTTTCAATGTTCTGGACTTTTTGTTAGCATTTAAGAAGAGTTTCATTTTAAGATGTTGTACTATTCAAATCTAATTATGTAAATTATAGCAGATTGACTGTTGTTTATCTTCTTTTTATATTAGGGATTTTATGTTTCTCTGTTATGTGGATGGTACTTCCAGTATCAGAGCATATAAACAACATTGATTGGTGTTGTTTGTGTAGATAATTATGCTAATATTTTTACCTGTGCTCCAATTTTGTTTCACTAAATTAAATGAAAGAAACTTACTGTCAGGCATCTTCAGGTTCAGAGTCATAGAATTTTCTGGAAGGATGGCAAAGTATACACTCCCCGCTCACAGTCTGACTGTACATACCATAATAATTTAATTCTCTAATTTTGCTTTTCATCAGCATGGACTATTAGAAAATGAAAAGAAACAGATATATGAAACTTATTAAAGATGTTTTCAATTACTTAACTATATACATATATTGACCATAACAGTAGTTTTTCCAACTCTGCAATTCAGAGGAAGAGAAGCGGTATCTGAAAATGCCTGGTGTAGAGATTGCAATAGCAGCAGCAGTAGGAGGTTATGAAAACATTAGTTCATCATTGGCCTGGAGCTGATTCAGACTCATAGCAACCGGTTAGGACAACGCGGAGACGCCCCATGGGGTATTCAAAACTCTGGTGCTTACAGAAACTGATTTTCACATGTGTCTCCTGCAGAGCGCAGGCATCCATGCTTCCAGACATAATTCAAATTAGGAAAATGCAAGTTTGGAGAGAAAATAAACTGGAGATAACAATAAGTAAATTGGAACTCTATGGACCCTTGGAAGTGTTGTGAAATATTTGAATGATTGAATTTGAGGATCGGACCCATGAGTGGGCAGTTGTTAAATCTGAGGAAGTCTATTGAGTTAAAACAAATGAAGAAATGAATGGTTAAGTTGAACTGGTAGCATGCTTTAGACTAACTTCTTAATATAAGTAATCCTCTGTTGCAAATGAGGCACAGTCCTAATTATGTCTTTATGCCGAATTCACACATAAATCAGAAAAGTTAGATATGACTTCTAACTAATGTCTGTCAGATGTTTCTTTTGTTACTAAGTACACACTACTCTCTTTGCATAAAAATTAAAGAAACACATCTAGATACATTTAAATACCTTAGCAGAATAATATGGTAGCAATGTTTTGATGCATGTCACAAATTAACACTACTTTGTTACAAAGTTGGATATACCTCCAATTTATATATATAGATATATTTATATAATAAATAAATAAATTCAGTCTTAAGTGAACATCTTGGTCTCACCAAGCTTTCAGCTCACAAAGTGTCAAAAACATTGTAGGGAAATTATCGACCTAAAGAGTTCAGTTTTCTGCCTTTTTTTTTTTTGGCATCACTGCCCTCTGGTGGTGGGAGTAGGAGGACCAGCCTTTGCTCCTGTGGAGCTGGAATTGAACCTCCATCCCAGTGGGCCGCAGTCTCGCATACAACCACTACACCACCGGGGCTCATTCTCTGTCTGTCTTTTTAAGCAAAAACCAGGCTAATAAAGACAATTTTATAGAACAAATCAATTGAACTGAGTTTTATGTTTACCAATATGGGCCAGAAAACAAAGTCCAATCAATAATTGTGAAAAGTAAAGCCTGATATATATATGTGTGTGTGTATATATGTATATACACATACATATATGTAGTTAGATATTTTTTATCCCAAGAACTGCTTGCAATTAAGCATATATATTGGTTATTTGATTGTATGAGGGTAAGCTAAATTTTTATGGTTATTAGTACTCCACTTCATGTCCAAACAAACATTTTCAAATCGTAATTCTGGATGACTACATACAGCATTTATCAATTAATACATTTGCCTGAGTTTCTATGAATTTCTTTTAAGTAGTGGATTATGGTTGGAAGAAAATTATTTTGAGTTAGGAGCAATGCAAAATTGCTAACAAATATTAAATGGACACATTCACAAATAATTGAAGGTTTGTAACATGCTTATGGGAATGTTGTCCCACATACAACAACAATTTTTAGAAAAATCAAGAGTTTTTAGGAAGGTTAGGGAGACCTCAGTGATGAGCCACAAGAAGAAAGACCATCAAACTCTGTAAATAAATATTCTTTAAATGTAACTGAAATCGGGAAACTGGTATAAGAAGGCATGAGGATTAACGCTCACAGTTTGACATTTTCGGTTTTACATGAACATCTTGGTCTTAGCAAGCTTTTGGCTCACAACAGCGTTGTTGGAAAGTTAGCTACCTCGAAGAGCTCATCTTTCTGTCAGTCTTTTCAAGCAAGACATAAACTCATAATGACAATTTTGTAGAGAAAATTAATCGGGCTGAGTTTTGTATTTACCAATATGAGTCAGAAAACAAAGTCCAATCAGAATAGTGACTTCTTAGGGGTGTACAAGGCCAGTTAAATGTAAGGCAGAGAGTACTGCTCAGATGTTTATCGGACCTAGGTTGAGGAAATTCCAAGGGTGTAATCGTGGTAGATTTTCGTGAAATCCATGTATCAAACACAGGAACTTATCACGAAGAAAATTTGAGAAACTTGAATATTGGTAAGACCAAGGCTGCTAAAGTGACATCAGGGAATGAATGGGCTCCTTGCCATTCTCTGAGGGGAGGAAGGGCTCTCTTACAACAATGTCATTAGGAAGCCTTATCCCATCCAACCGATAGCCTGGATCTTGCCTCTTCATAGTTTTCCACCCGGCATCTTAAAAAGTACATAAGGTGAATCCCTGGAGGATGTTCAGACTGCCATTTCAGCATAGTATAAATAGAAGAACACAAATTCTTTTAAAAAAGCATCAGAGAAATGGAATCGCTGTCTTCAGGAAAGTAAAATCCTAGGTGGGTAAAACAGCTTCGCATTTTCACATGGTTGTGTAATAAGCCTGTCTATAATTTGTAACAATACTTTTTCATTTGCCTGCTTTTTATTTTTGCTCTTTGCATTAACTTCTTACATAATTTTGGTTTAGGATAGTTCATATATTTAGTGGAAAACTACTTGTTCTGTTTGCATCAAGCATTGCTAATAAAGCATATCTCACTGTAGATGGAGCAGGAAATGTTAGGTGTCGGGGAGTTGGTTCTTACTTATCAGTGCCCTGCAACAGAGTAAAGCACCTTCTCATCCTGCATCATCCTCACTGTCATAGAGATGCTTGAGTGAGTTGACACCATCATTATGTCAATCCATCTCCTCGAGACCCGTCCTCCTTGTTAAGTTCTTTCACCAAGCATGGTGTTCTTTCCTAACATTTGGTCTCTTTTTCTTACATGAATGAAGTACATTAACACAAGTCTCATCGTCATCACCAGTTCTTTCCTGTACAACGACTCTATTTATTCCTTCTATCTTTTTTTGATGCTTCCTGTATCACTGAATAGTTTCCCCATAGAACCAACTTTCAATATTGCAATTCAAGACTCAAATGTTTCTTTCATTGTTTGCAGCTAGAGATAGGCTGTGTTCTTCTCTTCATTGCCTGTTTTTTTATTATTAAATCATTTTAATGGGGGCTTATACAATTTGTATCACAATCCACACATTCATCCTCTGTGTCAAGCACTTTTTTACATTTGTTTACCTCATCGTTCTCAAAACACTTGCTTTCTCCTCCAGCCTCTGGTATCCATTCCTCATTTTTCCTCTCCCTCCCCACTTCCCCATGAACCCTTGAGAATTAATAAATTATTGACATTTTGTCATATTTTACACTGT